>CAUOFW020002059.1:817287-838550 GCA_963454935.2 Ilex paraguariensis
CCCCCCCCCCCCCAAAAAAAAAAAAAAAATTCTATTCTTCCCTCAAACAAACTATTTTTACCAAGATTAGCTGCACTGCACTTCCACCATCCTTGGCATTGAGTTCGTAAACCTTGAATTCTCCAAGTTAGTGACCAGGAATACTACAACCAGTATGTGGCGCATGAAATTTTACATGAAAAACATGTATCACCATTACAAATGCGCTAAACTTGACCTCACCATGACCCATCCCATGACATGAACGGGCGGGACTCCGAGCAGGACACGCAACCCCTGCCCCATTTCATAGCAAAGCATGTGCTCTGGGATGAAAACCCAAATTTAGAAGCCACCTCACACTCTGACAACCTATCTTTAAGAACTATTAGCAAGTGAAACCTACAGTTCAACTTGTAAGTCAACCCCTTTTATGCACCCCCCTCTCTCTCTCTCTCTCTCTCTCTCTCTCTCTCTCTCTCTCTCTCTCTCTCTCTCTCTCTCTCTCTCTTCATTTATACACAACCATACAAAACTCACTCAAACCCACCTAGTTCACCATCAGTCAAAATCAGTCGAAACCCCAAATCCACCACCTCTAGAACCATTCCAGTGATGCCTATAAAATCAAGTTGTTAGGACCATGTTAGCATAATATTAAACTAAAATTTCAATTATCATAATATCTAAGGTACCATGTCCAACTCATATATTAACAAAATAGGTTTAATTTTTAAGTCCCACCAATATTATTCTATATTAGATATCCAAATATAATTCATTAATTACACTCAATAAAATTGTTGATATGGAAGAATTCGATGCTGAATGAATTTGGTAGGAGCATTAAAAATAGATCTATTAAATTTCTGAATGACGAAGGAGGAAGCAAAGTGAACACTAATAAGGTATCCAAGCACCTTTGTGAATAACACTTGTAAGAAGCATTTCAAAATAATATGACTACAAAAGGAGTTCAAGATCATAGACTTATTGGGTAGTCTTTCCCTCCTGCAGGTTGGCTGATAATGAATACAGATGGATGCTCCAAAGGGAACCTGGGGTCAGCAGCAGCAGGAGGAGTGTTAAGAATTGACCAAGGACAGTCGCTATTGGGATTCTATGGAAAGCTTCCGAATCTTACCCGTACACAAGAAGAGCTTTGGGCTATCTTTTGAGGCCTTTCAACTCATCCAGAGTGAAGATCTGGACAAAGTCATCATGAAAACAGACTCTCTGAATACCCGTAAACTGTTAGCGGCGAGGGGTGATTCTCCACTGTCCCCCAACTGACTTTAAAGGAGGACTTTTGAACAATGATATTGCTGGAATCTCTTTTTGTTATAGTTAGTCTAAACAACACCACTGTACGCTCTCTCTTTAGCACCACGTCTCTTATTCATAGGAGGTCTTTCTCAACTAGCAGGTTTTTTTTTCCAAAAATTCTATTTATTCTGGTGGAATAGTTATCTTAACCATTCCGCCATTCTTGACTTTAACACGAATGACACAAATCGGTCCAGAGTTCCACTTTCACCTTTTCTTAGGAATGGACTACATATGCCCAAAAATTAAAAGTAAATTATACTTTGACTTTCTATCAATTATGGCCACAACTTTATTTTTTTGAATTAATAAAATTTGCACATTATTTTTAAAATTATTTGAATTGGCTTTTGACATTTCGAATCAAGGGCAGAACCAAAATTTTTGTTTATCTCGGGCTAAACTAAGCATTTATAAGACTAACAAATACAAATATAAACTCATAAACATATATATAATAGTATAAATGTAAACTCATACTTAAATGATTTCTACATAGATAAATAGTTAAATATTTAATGAAATGATCACATATTGGTCATGTAATACTGTCTGAAAAAATAACACGTGATCATTGTCGTAAAAAAACTTAACGAATTATCAAATTTAAAAACAAAATAACACGAATTAAAATTTTAGTAATCAAATTAATAAAACGAATATATTTTAAGCATAAAAATACTATTAACTAAAACAAATATGTAACAACTTATATTGAAGGTTATCACTCAATAATTGATGATTCTTCCCGAAGCCACTAGATTAGCAATGCCCAACAACCAAACCAAACCAAAACCTCTTTTATTAACTAATGAATTAGCCTCACTGGCCTCATAAATTCCACACGCCAGATATTTTGAACCTTCTCAAAAGACCCAAAAAATAAAATAAAATAAAAATAAAAATAATAATATAATACAAAAATTTGCACACACAATCCCCACACATACGTAAAATCACATGCATTATCAAAAACTCTTACTCCTTTGCAACACCGCATGCTCTCCCAAGCAGTACAACTACACGTCCTCCTAACACCCACTGGCCCCACATCTCTCCACGTATCACCCTCCTGCACCGTTGATCTTTCATTCAATTTACTCACACCATGAACTACCGTGATTTGAACCACACGCAAGCATTTCTCTTCATCATCCTTCATAAACATCTTGGTCGACCGACAGAGTAGACAGGACATGTGAGACCCCAGCCACGTGTCAATGCACCGAGATGGAACAAGTGTCCACAGTACGGAATTAATTTCACAATTTATTTTTTTTTCGAATTCCCCCAAGCAAATTAGGCAGTCCTCGATCGGGTGGTTCGCGTCCGCACCGCAATGAATAAGAGGCAGAGATTTGACGGTCTGGGTCGAGGCCTTTGGAGTAGTGGTGGGGCCTTAATAAAGATGAAGAGGGTGGCGATGGCTGTCTACGACGGCGGACGTCGGTGCTGCCATCGTTTTCGTAGCCGGTGAAACGGCGGATGTAGATGGAGAAGAAGCCCATGAAAAAGAGAGCTGTACGGATGACGAGGATGGTTAGGGCTCTAATAATTTTTTTTTTCCCTGGGCTTCAGCCCCATCACAGCCCACTAATAGTTTCGTCCTTGTTTTCAATGGTAAACATTCATTACGTTTTTGGGAAAAAAATGTCTAAACCTATAAGAACAATAGATATTTTTAAAGTCTAGAAGTGAGCCAATATAAAATCAATAATAATAATAGTTAAGATGCATTGCGAAAAAACATGATAGTTGAGAAAAAAAATGTGAAACTAATAACTATATTAAAGATATATTGTAAAAAAATGTGATAATCGAATAAAAAATATGAAATATCAAAGACATAATTGAGGGGATCAAAGTATATTTTTTATACCATCCGAGTTAATGGTCTAGGAATAAGTCATACCTGTTTAAGGTCATTCTGGACTCTAATATGATTATTAAGTAGAATTCGATATACAAGTGTAACATGACTTGTTGTTTGATTTTGGTGGTGTTGTGATGACAGGTTACTTAAATCGAACATTTCACATGGGACCCACATGGTCACGGTATTACTACCTAGGGATTAGACAATTAGTGTGTATTCATTTATCTTTTTTGTCCTTATCACATGATTTCAGTTTAAAATATGGTTAGTTTATTTTGTGCGTGCGTGTGTGTTTGTTATTGGAAATTTTGTGGTGTTGTGTTATCAATTTTGAATTTCAAATTCGTAAACTAAGTAATTTAGAAATATATCGATTGTTTATCTGAAACGTTGATTTTCTTTCATTTGTGTCGTTATTTGTTAAACATGTATAGGTGGAATTCCAGACGATTGGTATCTTTTTGCATGAGACCTTGTTTGGCGTGTGCTTCGTTAAACCTATAAGCATTTGTATGTTACCCTGTATTTTTTGCTCCCTTAATTGATCCATTATTTTATGTGTTTTTGTTCTTGTTTTTTGATATGCAATTTATATAGATATTTCTATAGAGGTAGATGAAGAGATTTAAATATATGTTTATTATGCTGTTAATTAAAAAAACGTCTATCCAAATGTTTCATCTCAATATATCTATTATAGAGATACACTGAATTCAGTCAATATTAGTAAATGTATGTTAATGTACATGTGAACTATCAGATAATGAGTACGTTAATCGAAAACATGCCATTTTTTTTTAGTGTATTTATCTGACAAAACGTGTTTATGAAATTTTTTTTTTATTATGATAACGTAATTTTTTATAATAGGTATTTTAATTACGTGATGATATTGTCTTTATTTTGTAATTTTATGACATTAATTATGTCAATTATTTTGATTTTTCAAAAAAAGACTTAATCTAAAAATAAATTCACAAATAGATTTTTTTAGAATCCTATTAGGTCTGAGTACCGGTTCCAAAAAACTCGACTTTTTTTTTATCAAAATAGAAAAAACCCGCCAAATTGCCCGAGGAAAGNTATCAAAATAGAAAAAACCCGCCAAATTGCCCGAGGAAAGAAAACAGCACTCAGAAGCCTGACCCGAGTGGGTCTCAGCTCCGGTAATTTGGACAGGAACACGCGCAAGTTGGGGGCCGAACGGTCACTCCGTCGAGTTCTTTCACTTTCTTGTTCAGTTGTGGGGGTTTAGGGTTTCTGAATCATATTCACTGCCACGGTATGTACATTCTCTCTCCCTCTCTCTCTCTATTAATTTTGGTATATATGTGCTTCATCTGAATTCGGAGGATCTTGATTTTCGCTCTTAATTTTGGTTGCCTTTTGGAGTTCTCAGGTGAAATGTATTTCTTCTTGATTTGAGTATTTCCAGAAGATTGGAAAGACCTAGTTTGGTTTCATTTACATCTCTGATTTCTCGCTAAGCGTCATCCAGAAGGGGACAGTTTTCTCAGGTAAAATCTCCCAACACAAATCTCTCTCTCTCTCTCTCTGTGCATACTTGATCAAGGCGCGTGCGGAGGTTCCCAATGTGTTTGACTAGTGTCCCGTATCATTTCGGATGGCTTAGTAGTGCCTAGATTTTTTTTGTATTGTGTATTATTTGTTACGATAAGATTAGATGTGCGTATGTGAACTCTTGGGTACCCTTTCCACCCATGAGTTCATAATAATTGGTATCAGAATAAGCCACCACGTTGTCGAGAATGACATCAAACTTAGTCTGATTTGCAGCTCTCTGTGGTTTGAGCGCCCAAGTGAGCTGTTTTTGCATTGGCAGTTAGTGCTGTTGTTTATTATATTAGCGGACATCATCTACGAATTATAAATGCTCAGCTCATACTCAACAAAATCTTATTCAAACTACTGGACACAAGCATCTTCTGAATCCCTTGATAAATGTAGCACTAGCTGCTAGTAAAAATATGTTTCTTGTAGTAGAATTCCAATACCCAAGGGGTTGTTTGCTGCTTTACTTGAAAAGAAAAAGAGATACACCTAAGGAATGCTTAATTGGGCTGACAAATAAAATGCTCAGTCTTAATCCACTGGAATGATAATATTACATTTACAGACATCATATTTTGAAGGAGTAGTATTCCCTTTATACTATGCATTTAACTACCTGATCTGGGGATCCATTTTTATTTACACGAAATACTACCAGAAGTCGAGGATGATATGTATCTTTCCATGAAAGATACTTATAAATTTGAGGACTCCCTATAAATTTGGACTCTCTAGCGTATATTTATATTTGGAGAATTATTTGTTATTGTCGTACAGTTTGTAAACCATGCTTTCTGGGACAAAAGCATTTAATCTTTATGTGTTTATTTCTTTATTATGGCATTTTCGTCATTAATGCTATATTTTCCATTTTAGTTCCTCTCGTGATGCAACAATACATATTATGTGTTAACTGCTACTCATTCGCGTTTTGACAGCTAAGGATATCCAAATGGATTCGGGTACAGTTCAGCAGTCTGAATTGTTGTCTGCGAAAAAGGAATCTATGGACATCGATATTCCTGATGAAAGTAATGGAAGCACTGCTGGGATAAAGGAAAATGGATTTCATCTTTATCCTGTTCCTAGTAATGATAAAGGTGAAGGTTTGCCCTATGCACCTATAGATTTTCCTAATCCTGGTGATAATTGGATCTGGAAGGTGGGGAAGAGAATTGCAGCTTCTGGATATCATATGGATAGATACTTGTATCTTCCTCTCCGTCTTCATGAAAGCTGCAGTGGACGTAGGAAAAACGGATTTGCAAGCAAGCTATCAGTGGAACAGTATATCCGGACAGTATTCCCTGGTACAAATGTTGATGCATTTTTTGCCTCCTTCAGTTGGAAGATTCCCTCAAGAAAGCTATATGAGAAAGGAGGTCAGGTTTAGTTCAAGATTGTTCTGTTTCTACTGTTTTGTTAATGGCATAATTGGGGCTTAATTTGTCCGAAACACAATTATGTGGACCTGCTATGGTATTCTTGTAAAATGCTTCACTCTTTTATAAGTCTGGTATCAATGTGGATGCCTCCTTCAGTTGGTGCATTTTTGATTTCTCAAAGTTATCAGCAATGTTTGTGTATATATATATACACACACACATATATTGAACTGCTATTGTGAAGAAAATTTACTAAGAATTATTGCTTGAGTTTAGGTTGTCAGATTGATGCCTACATTCAGCAAATGATTGTGTTTGTTTACTCCCAACTTGTATATGCGAGGAAAATATTTTTGCTCCTGTTCTCCCTGATCCTTAATCTCACCAGCTTTCATATTTGGTGACATTGTTTTTTTATAAACTTGCATACCCTCATCTTCTTGGTAATCTACTGTATGATCACTAATGTGGATGGATGAGTTATCATCAGAATGGATATTTGAAGGGCTCCTCACAATTATTGGGAGAATGTAATGTCTATGCATATATATAGTTATTTCCCTTAACACATTTTTTTTTCATTTGTTTTTGTTAACAGAAGCTCAACCTCTGTGTAGGTAATGCAGAAGGGCTTGCAATTGGCTTTGTTCCTTCCAGGGATATAATGGACCATTCAGGGCCTGATTCCCAATTTGGGACTGCAGGATGTAAGGCTGGTAACAAAATGTGTAACAGTTTAGAAGAAGCTAGGAATCCCTCTCTTGAAGCCATGTTGTGCGACGTCTGCTGCAGTGAGCCTGGTTTCTGTCGAGACTGTTGTTGTATTCTTTGTTGTAAGACTATAAGTTTGGCCTATGGAGGCTATAGTTTCATTAGATGTGAAGCACCTGTAGCTGGGGGCTTTATTTGTGGACACCTTGCCCACATAGACTGTGGTCTCCGATCTTATATGGCTGGGACTGTAGGAGGAAGCATTGGTTTGGATGCTGAGTATTATTGTCGGCGTTGTGATACAAAAACAGATTTGGTTTCACATGGTATGAAGCTTTTAAAGACCTGTGAATCTATTGATTCTCGGGAAAACATTGAGAACATTTTGAATGTTGGTATTTGCATTTTGCGTGGCTCACAAAAAACAAGTGCAAAGAGGTTGATGTCTCATATTGAAATGGCCATGGCAAAGGTAAGTGTACACATGTTAGTTTCTTTTTTTTTGAAGAAGTTTGTCCTTGTTTCTAGGGTTTCTATATTGGCAACATGACTAATTTGATATTTACAGCAGCTCAGGAGTGGGTCTCCCCTTGAAGATGTTTGGAAGGTAGAAGACATCTCTGCTGTAGTGGCAGGTAACTTTATCTTTCTAACCTACACTGTTCCAAGTTATTATCTCAATCTATGGGAGATTTAGACTTTGAACGGGGTGTTGTCAAAACAGTTCCTTTCTGTTTTATGGCCCATATGTAAGATGCAGCCCACAAGATCTTTTTATTGGTATGATTATTGATGGGTGTAATTTACGTAGTTGTATAGCAGAGCTCGGGACTCAAAAGGGAGGAATGAATTGGAGATTCATAAGGGACATTAATGGAGTTCATTGGAATACCCAGTCAGAGCTACTAGGCTCTCGATGGTTAAACAATCAACACAAGGATAATAATTGAGAATAGAAATCAATAGACATAGTGTTTACCAGCTCAGAAGATTGATTAGTTTAATCTAATGGAGTCTCTTGGACTTATGAGAGTTTTTTATTGGTTGGGGAAGACGATTACAATGCTCTTGAGAGTCAATTCAAAGNCACAAGGATAATAATTGAGAATAGAAATCAATAGACATAGTGTTTACCAGCTCAGAAGATTGATTAGTTTAATCTAATGGAGTCTCTTGGACTTATGAGAGTTTTTTATTGGTTGGGGAAGACGATTACAATGCTCTTGAGAGTCAATTCAAAGATATTTGTTCCTTTAGAATGTGAGGGATCAGTACCTATATACAGTGTGAGGGAACATGGTCTTGGCATAATCCATATGATCCCTCCAGGGTTGTTATGATCCATATGAGAGAAGGNGAGTTTTTTATTGGTTGGGGAAGACGATTACAATGCTCTTGAGAGTCAATTCAAAGATATTTGTTCCTTTAGAATGTGAGGGATCAGTACCTATATACAGTGTGAGGGAATATGGTCTTGGCATAATCCACATGATCCCTCCAGGGTTGTTATGATCCATATGAGAGAAGGTTTGGTTGTTGGAGGCTACATTTCTTAGGTGTGATGTGACCTTCTAGAAGGTGTAAGTTGTCGCTGTCGTTGTGTGCAGGAGAGTTACGTTGGTGCTAACTCTTGAGCAGCGGTTCTCGACCTAGGAAGTTTGAGCTGTGGTCATGAGTTGGGTAGCTAGAGACTAGGAGCTCAGCTAATTCGTTTGACATGCATGTCTTGAGTTAGAACTCAAATTTCGATGTCATCATGCAAGTCCCCATTGGGGGCATACTTCCGAGCTATATCTGGACCGAGCTGTATCTTAATTTTTAGTATCCTCAATTGCCCCCCAGTCCTGAGCCAAGTCTACCTTGCTTGACATGGATTGNTAGCTAGAGACTAGGAGCTCAGCTAATTCGTTTGACATGCATGTCTTGAGTTAGAAGTCAAATTTCGATGTCATCATGCAAGTCCCTATTGGGGGCATACTTCCGAGCTATATCTTGACCGAGCTGTATCTTAATTTTTAGTATCCTCAATTGCCCCCCAGTCCTGAGCCAAGTCTACCTTGCTTGACATGGATTGAGACTGAACTGCGTTTTTGGTTGTTGATAAGCTCGCTCATACTCACTTGGAATAGATGTGATGGGATGTTTCTAGGGATTTAGATGTTATGCGCGTGAGAGGAGTCACTCGTGCTTTGATTATCGTGTCCGTTCAGTGTTGCTGCAGTACGCATCCAGCCGTACAATCGCCTTAAATGCCTTTGCATAGAAAATTGCCAAAATTTTCCTATTTCAACTTTTTTGCATTTTAAAATTCCTCTACGCTTTTTCTAGAAAACCCTCTCTCTCCACCTNAATGCAAAAACCAAACCACCATCTGTCAGTAAAATTCGTCACTGTCAACAACTAAGAGTATATCATTAAGTTTTAAGAGATGCATCTGCAATATCATGGATCTNCACCTTTTGCTTTGCGGCTTCATCTTCCTTCCTTCATATGTCCTTCAAGAATTCTCAACAAGCACCCCGACCTTCCTTTGGATTATTTGGAGGTCTTTCAAAGCTTCTTTCACCCTTCCTAGTCATTTTTCTTGGTTTCTAATCGTCGATCGCCTCCATTTTCTAGGTACGCCCTCTATCTTGTTTCTTCTTTAGCTTCTCTTTCCTAGGGTTTCCTAATTAAGCCTGGATCCTTTGAATTCGAGGTGGTTCTTTCATTTTTGGTTGCTTTGTTTTTGTTATTTTAGGAGCTCGGGTTGATCTTTATATCATCTTCCCCNTACGCCCTCTATCTTGTTTCTTCTTTAGCTTCTCTTTCCTAGGGTTTCCTAATTAACCCTGGATCCTTTGAATTCGAGGTGGTTCTTTCATTTTTGGTCGCTTTGTTTTTGTTATTTTAGGAGCTCGGGTTGATCTTTATATCATCTTCCTCTTTTCTTGGACCCCTACGCGACTACTAGGGTTTTCCTTTTTGATCGTTGGTGCCTGGATCCTCGAGCCATTGAGGACTATTCTTCGAACGTCCTTTCTCTCTATACTAATTTTGGCTATTTTGTGCCTTCATGTCTGCTTCTTCTGAGGCTATAGGGTCTATTGTCTCCCTTATTATGGTTGATAGATCTCCTTAGATCCGGTCTTGTCGTTGTAGACGGATTGGTTTTGATGCTAAGGACGATCTGCCGAGCTCCCTAAGGTGAGTGAAAGGGTGAATTTGTCAAATCTTGATGAGGTCGGTGACCTTGGAGATATGAGCGATGAGATAGATAACTTCGAGGTCGACGTGATCAATGCTTGCGTTTCTGGCACCGGGCTTTCTTGTTTTTTCTTGGCTCATCTTCGAAGCCTAAGAGATCTTGGAGGAGACGGACTAGGAAAAATGTCATCGGGGCTTCAGGCTCAACTGGAGAGGATGAAAACACCCCGAGCACCTTAGATGCCTTAGGACCTAGTAGAATTACCCCTCATCTGCTTAGCATACTCTTTGCCAAATTCGGCTTCCCTAGGAATATGCATGTCTGGTGTCCCAATGTTGACAATTGTTACAACATTGTGATTCTTGAGAAGACTTATTTCTTCTCCACTGCTTTTGAGTACGGGCTTTGGTTTCTCATGCACCCCTTTCTAAAGTCCGTGTTTTTGTACTTTAATGTATGTCTAACTCAACTCTCGTCCAACTTCTAAGGTATCCTAGTGGAACTTATGATTTTCTTTAAAGAAAACGGCCTCGTTGGCTTCCTAGTCGTTCCTTTACTCGTGAATTTCTTCAATGTCAAGTTCTCTCCTACCAAAGACTTCCTTTATAATTCGAAACGGGTGAGACTCGCCCTCTAACAAGTGATCTGTCGACCTCCCACAAGGGTTAGAAAGATAGCTTGTTCTTTGTGTCGGGCCAGGAATGAGAGTTCCACCTAATGCATGTGTCTCAAGCTTGGTCAAACCCAAATAAATTGGGTGAGTCCAGGCCGAGGTGTCTTATTTGAGCTTTGTTCTCATTTGTCCTTAACTTTTCGATTGCTAACGTCTTTCCTTGTTGTTTCAGGTATTTGCCCTAACCTCAGCGCCGATGTCAAGCTCATCTCACCATCGATCTAAGCACGGATTAGGCTGCCAGTGGCAAAGGGTGAAGCTGTTGTACCTCTTTTGCAGTTAGAGGAGAAGACCTTCATGGTAAGACTTTCACCTTATAACTTTTGTTAGAATTTCATCCTATTTTGTAGGATCTTTGGCTTAATCCTTTGTTTTCCTTTCCTGTTTAGATCTTGATGCCATGGCTTTAGACACTGATGTCGTTAAGGCAAAGTCGGCCAAGATGAGGACTGACACTAAAGCCTCAGAGGCTGCTGGAAAAAGGAAGGTTGAGGTTGTGTTCGATGCCGATCTAGAGCCATTAGAAAAAGTGCTAAAGAAGGACCCCAAGGAAAAGGCCCCTTCTACTCCCAAGTCGTCTACTAATGCTAAGAAGGTCAAGGATCCTCCTTCTGAGCTCAAGAGGACTCCTGCAGAGGTGGCCAAGACCTCTGTCGTGCCTAAGGAGGTGATGAAGACCTTTGTTAAAGCTACTCCATATCTTCACGATCTCCTTCCAGCGCAGACTTTAAAGGAAACACTTTCAAGGGTGCTTCATGTCGCGTTGGGGAGTCCTTCAGCTAGTGTGGCCAAAGGTGAGCACTCTTTTCTGAGCGACGTGAACCTAGCCGCCAGTGCTATGCTCTCAATCATTCCCGAAGCCGACATCCTGAAGGTTTCCTCGATGTCTTTTTCTACCTTAGCTGCTAGTGCCTTACACGAGGCAACCTTGGTAAGTTCCTGACCTCTATCTTCAGGGTTTAATGGAACCCTCTTGCTGACCTCTAACTTGAGTTTATTTCAGTTTTTGTAGATGGCGATACACATCAGTGCTTTGGTTAGCAGAGTTCGAGCTTCAGAGAAGGTTGCCGAAGATGCCAAGAAATTTCTCAAGNGAGGGAATATTTGGCTATTGGAGGCTATATTCTCTATGTGTGACGTGACCTTCTGGAAGGTGTAAGCTGTCGTTGTCATTGTGTGCACAAGGGTTACGTTGGTGCCGACTCTTGAGTGGCGGTTCTCGACCTAGGAAGTCTGAACTGACGTCATGAGCTGGGCAGTTAGAGACTGGTAGCTCAACTAATTTGTCTGACCTGCATGTCTCGAGGGCATACTTTCGAGCTGTATCTGAACCGAGCTTAATCTTGGAGAATTTTTGATATCATCAATTATCTTTTTGAATTCAGAGGCATATGCTTTATATTTTACCACTCGCAATGTCTCCTCTAAGATATGACATGGCTTAGTCCATGTGCTGATTTCAGTATCACTTGATGCCCAAACACCCCATTGTATGTTTTGTTGGTTGAAATCTTGTGTATGTTAGAGTTGACCATCAGCCAGCTATTCTCAAATTTTACTTGTACAAAATGCTGTTTCCACCTTAACTTTCACTTCAAGTAGAACGAACTTAGATTGTTACTAACATAGTGTAATACCAAGGCCTTTAACATTTTATCAATTCCATCTCATTGTAGGAGAAATGTCTCATCATGGAGATGATGCTTTGGAAGTCTCAACTCACAAGGAACCTCTAGATCAAAGACTAGGCTCAATGCATATTTTATCTGGAAATTTTGACCATCGAGTTGAATCGCTAAAATTGGAGGATGAGATTGATCAAATTTTGCAGGCGCTGAAAAAGTCACAGGAGTCCGAATACAAAATTGCAGAGGAAAGGCTTTTCGCTCAGAAAAATTATCTTCTAAATCTATATCAACAGCTTGACAAAGAGAGGTCCGATCTTTTAAGGTACACATCATCAACTGACTCAGATACGTTACTCGACACTGTCCTTAAGAGGGTGGATCAGATAAAATGGGAGGTCAAAAAACTCAGGGATATGCAAGAAGTGGCCAAGGGATTCGGAAAAACTTCAAAAGATACTCTAAAAGAACATTTTGGTATAGAAATGGAGCATTGACAACCATTTTTTAGTACATGATGATGTCTGTAGTCACCAGCTGTTTGTGTTGAAAGTTTTGTGGAGGGGGGTTACACCTCTAGATAGATCATTTGTGATATACTGATATTCAATCAACAGCCTCGGCTGGTTTTCTCGGAGATCACATTTACCGGTGAATGTAACGCTAAATTCGCTCGAGAGTAGAACTCATTCGGATGATTTACAAAGTTTGGAATGGGTTCTGCACTGTTCCATGTCCTTTGATCAATGCATGCTGATGTTAGAGAAAATGACATAGAAACGATCAGTACATACCGGAGTTTAAGAGAGGTAAATGATAGATAATTGTTTTATTATTATTTTTTAAAAAAATTAATTTTTGAATTTGAATCTATAATGTATTAAACAACAATCAACACAACACAATAAAACATCTGTTTTGACTGCAGCATGCACTTTGGATGTACCTAACCCCTTTCCAAACCAAATACATTGATGATGAGCCAAAATTCAAATACACCTTCAAGACAATATAATTCAAATTACCCTTTTTTTTTTTGGTATGTTCAGGAGCGTTTGAGTCGATTTATGTGAATTTCGATTAATTTTCTTATTAGTTCAATTAAAAATAGGTCATTTACGAGAAATAAATTTACTTGATTTAAAATATTTGAATTTATAGTTTATTTTTGTTTCTATTGTAATTCATTCAAATTTTATCTACGTTGTAATTTCAATGATTTTCCGACCAAAATCCAAATAAAATATAAAATGAATATCTACAGGTAATGTTAATCCAATTTCAAAATACAAGAAAAGCATTAACAACTATTTTACATTTATATTTTTCATATAATTAATTCATATAATCCCCAAAAACAAAGCTTGAGATTTACATTACGAAGACAATCCCTGCATTTTACGCAAATTCAAAAGCAGGATTGCTGTACAACAAGAAGGCGACTCAATGCTGCCCAACCCTCGCTTCCACCTTCCTCTTCTCCACCTTTCGGCACCGTCACAATCAGCTCACCATCCACAAACACCGCCTGCGCCAACTCCGTTCTCGTTGTCGCCGGCAGCCTAAACCGCCACGTGTCAACCTTCAGGTTATCCAACAACTCCTCGATGACGCCATCACCAACACCACCACTCCTGACGACAATTTTGGTAACCCCAGGGTGAATCTCCACGGCATGTGCCCTGACTTCATCACCGACCCCGACGGCGTCTTCGTCGTCGATCTCCGCAACGAATCGGAAGAATTCCGAGGTCTCCTCCACCGTTACGTCAGCGTCGGAGCGGAACGGGAGTTCCAGAACCTTGTTGAACACGTGAGGGAGTCTTTTGAGCTTTTTCTGGGCGCTACCTTCCATTAGGGTTAGGGTTTGCGACCATGAATCGAAGTCGTCTCGAACTGTGATGTTCCGCTTCATCGACACGGGATGAACCTTCATGGTTTCGATTTGTAGGGCTGTTGTTGCGAAGAATCCGAATATAATCGGAGTCAGAAGAATCAAAATCTTGATAAGGTTTGGGCGGCAATATGGTACGCTTCGAATCATCAGTTAACGGTCATAATTCAAGCCTTTTTTTTCTTTTCTCCGCTATGTTACCTATACATACAATTCATACATAAAATATACTTTTATGATGGGATTGAGAGAGATTGAAATGGAGATCAAAGAAGATAATGAAATCTGCTAATTGGGTATTTAGGGTTTATATACAGGGGACGATGAAATTGATAATTGCTATTTTTTTTTTTTGATTTTATCCATAATGATTGTATCAAACTAATTATCAAATGAATGGATTCAAAATTTTCTTCTCATTTGTCTTTGTCTATATATAGATTTTGCTTCATAAACAAGTCAATAAAGGTTCTTCTATCTCCTATCATCCGGTCGTCTCCACTGTCATTGAGCCCATGTATCATATAAACCTTCTAGAAAATGGGGTCCTGCTAATGAAATAATTAATAATAGTAATGATGCGATACACGAAATATATATATATTTTTTTTTGGTTTAAAAAAAATAATTTATAAGTATTTCAACTAATTCTTTTTCGGTGCAGTCAAAGATAAGTCATTTTTGTCAAAATTAAGATATTTATGAGAAATAAATTTTTCATGGTTTAACTTCAAGAATTAATTATCTATATTAAAAAATTAGTTATCTATATTAGTGGGTTAGCTTTGAATTGAGTCTTGAGTTGAATAATTTTTTGGAGAAATGGGTGATGAAGTAGATCACAAAAAGATAGAGATAGGGATAGAGCGGGGATGGAAGCAGAAGCACAAAAGCTGCAAAAATTTGAGAGTAAGAGCATCTTATTATATGCATATTGACACACATTCATTCATTAAAATAAATAAAAATAATATTTAAAAAATTAATTTTTTGCACAACTCTATGATAAACTATTAATTTTTAGATATATGTTGACTATAAATTCTTAAAATGAAAATTATAATTTACAAATAACATTATAATTTGATACGGATTTTTGGTATGATACTTGTCACACCCCTATTCTGGATCACATAGGGTGGGCGGCGGACCAGCCATCAAGGTCTTAACCAACTAATCCTATACATAATAAATGTAAAATACAGCGGAAGACAAATAATAAAGTGATTCACCACTGACCTAATGAATATCAGAGAAATAAATGAAACATCACCAACATCATTACTAAATCCATGCAAAACAATAATTAAATCATAATGTTCATTACTCTAAACATAAACAATATTGTTACCAAAACATTTAAACATTTGTTTTAAAACTATAAAAAAATTTTAGTCCTAAAAACCTACAATAAAATAAAATTTTAATTCTTCTAATTCTTCACCTTGATTATCACATGAAAAATGTTAAATGTTTGGATAAGTACAATAACCCGTGAATAGAAACCACCTCTAATGAGGTGTGAAAATAAATCTCGTTGTTTATATACAAAAATAAATTTTTGATAGATACATAAGTACAACAAATTGTATCTCAACCCTTCTCACATAATCATTTTAAACAAAATGATTTCATGATCAAAAATAATTTTATAAATGAAAAGACTTTTATAACCCAAAACACCCACCCATTTTTATAAATAACTTTATAAATAAAAAGACATTTTATAACTCAAAACACTCACATACACATTTAGTTCCAAATACATTTGTCAAATCATATTTGTTATCACTAGTTTGGTAATTGACTCAGTCTCTTGTTATCATTAGCCTGATATTGGTCTCGTCTCTTGTTATCACTAGCCTGGTAACTGACCCAGTCTCTTGTCATTACTAGCCTGATGACTAACTCAGTCTCTTATTACCACTTAGACCTGATAACCCCCGTATCCGTCTCATAAACATGATTTTTGTACGCACAAAAACTGTAATTTTAGTCCTAACGTACACAAAATTTCCTTTTCATCACTAAAGCAATGATATAAAATCATCTCACAATGTTATTCAAAATTCACATGTAGAATAAGTTCACAATTTTAAAACATTTAATTGCAACTCCAAACATTAACACATGTATCATATATATAAAGAATCTACACGCAGGCATGCACCCACCTTGAATATAGAAAATCCTCCCAAAAGAAGTAGTAAACTATTTACTTTAATTCCCAAAATTCTATTCAAAGTAATCTTTTCCAACCTTAATGCAATCACCACCTAATCCAAAATAACATATAACAATTAATCCCTATTCCTAACTTCGTCGTGTCACGATTTTATATTTAATTTACGTACTTCCTACCAGTTGATATATACTTAATATATCCTTTACATATAACTATTCTTTCTAATACGAGATAATAGGGTATAAAAGTATTCTGGGTTGTTTAGAAAAAATGCTAAAGTTTTGTGATTAAATCATAATTTTTTTGAAACTTTTGGAATTAAAGTGCAATTTCTTTGAAAAACGAATTTTCATAAATCTTCAAAAATTATGTTCTTCCAACTTACTAAGTAAAAATAGTGGTTAAAATTAAGTTTAGAAGAGTATATGGATCAAAATAAAGTTCTTTGAAATTAAAAGGATGATCCTATAATTTCTAGATTTGGTCTTCTATTAAATTTCAAACAACTACATACCTCAATTTAATATAATAATTTCAAGAAGACCCATATATATACATATATCCACCGATATTATAAACCTTACACCATCTAATTGAATAAAAATATAAAACCCATAAAAAAAGTAATCAATCTATACCTTTAATGAATTGAACCCTTTTTCTTTTTCGTTTTTCTTTTTCTTCCTTCCTTCCTTCTCTCTCTATCTCTCTCACATACTTTTTTTGTTCTTTTCACTGGATAGATGTCTTCACAAATCTTTTCACTAAAAGACCATATCACACATAAATATATCTATACCTATATATATGAAGAGTTTGATCTATCCAACAATGTTACCATATTTAAAACACATATAGAAGGGTCCTAATATGTCTCTCTAAGACAAGACTTTTATTAGAGATACATTAATCTTTTTTAAATTATTTTTTATTCTTATATATATAATTATTCCTAGGTAGCAATGCACCAAATAAACTAAATTTTTTTTTGGGTAATTACAACACTTTCCAAGTAAAAATTTGAATAATAATAAGTATGTAAGAGCACAAATTAGTCAAATTCACGAATTCCATAAAATGCGAGGGCGAATTCACGAGTGGAGCGTGAAGTGTTTAGGAATGGCTAGGAGTCATTGGACAGTTAATGAAGAATTCTGCTGGAGGTTATTTTTATCTGAAAAATGATTAATTTTGAAAAGCAACAACCCAACCTCACATTTTAGGCACGGGAAGCAAAAAAGAATAGGATTTTCTTCCGGGTTTACTCGTTCCCAGGGGCATTCGAAAGACAAGACAGTAACTCAAATTGGAAAAGATAGGGTTTACACAGGTTTGCTGACAAAATAATTAATCTAATATCCATTTACTTACAGCAAATTGGCATGTAGAATTCACAGCACTTGCAATCTGTACGACCATCTCAACTTCACACAGCATACTAATAAAAACAACAATTCAACTCAACAAAACCTTGTTTCAATTAATTGGTACGTGCAACACAATAAATTACCCAACAAAAAAAAACACACCATAAATTACCTGTCGAAATTAGGTGTGAGTATCCACAAGGATATGCTCATCACTGATCAGAGTTCGAATGAGAAGCAACATGAGGGCGATACTTTCGAGTAGAGTTAGAGTAGACCATGGCTTGGATAGTTCCAAAAAAAAGGTTTCCATGCTCAACTCCTGTGTCTCCAGAAGACTTTGACTCAACTTCAAACTGGGTGAGAAGGAAAAAGAGAGAATACCAAACAGCATTCACCACCAGAGCAGCCACCACTGCTGTGCATCAACATATACATAGACTTTCCCCTATTTATGAAAATACCACATTCTGCTTGACAGTTAACTATTTCCAGTAATTTGGATGTCAACCTCACTCTTAAGCCACGGTATCTTCTGAATTTGGAGAAACTTCCCGATGGCGCATTCGATGCTTGTGATGAGATCGTTTATGACGATGACTATGTCTTTTGGAGGAGGTGCTGGAGGTAACAGGGTGACAAATCTCCTCAAACCCTGATGGAAGCCCAAGAACGCAATCAAGTGGGTCTGCTATTGCATCAGCACCTGGGTTCCTCTATGATAATGAAAATAGGTCAGATAAAGAAAACTTAAAGAGGCACTCGGATATGAAAGAAAGGAAATCATCCATTTTTTAAGTTATGCTTACAAAATGTGAATACTTTTGCACATGGTCCTTTTAAAATTAGTGTCTTTGTACATTGGAAGAGGCAGAGAAAAAAGAGAAGAGAAGAGAGGAGGGGGTGGGGGGGAGGGGGAGCATTGTCATCATGAATTAGTTGCCAAACAATGATCACATACATGATACATGCAAACCCCACCATGTTTAAATTAAAGTTTATTTCCTCTAAGCCACCTAATTTCTTCAGGTGACAAAAGCATGGCACGACAATGAGGAATTTTGTATCACTACATCAGAATGTTTATGAAACAACTTTAGTGGTATAAGAAGATTAGTCAGGGATTCTTACAGAAACTTGCTTCAGCTCCACATCCATTTTCTCTGTATCAGTCTTCTCTGTATCAGTCTTGTCATCAGAAGAATCACTGACATGTGACCTCTGAGGAGCACCATTGTCAGCAAAAAAATTTCGGTGACGCCACCTTAATTTTGGCTGGTCTGAGGATGAATCATCATAAACCTTCTCGGAGTAGAAATGTTTGGATAGAAGGTGTGTTGTCCACTTATCATCCACATTGTTTCTCACCATTCTACCATGTGGAAACTATATCATTACATACTTCAGAGACCTCAAGAAAGGGAAAAATACTAAGATTTTGTAGCCCACAGAGAGATGGCAATGATGAAAAAAAAGAGAGAACAGCTTGAAAAATATGTTTCTAGGTTAGTAAAGAGTAACCCTTTACCACTCAGTTCTTTTCAAAGTGTTCAAGGAACTCTTTCTTTTTTTCAGTTAATTCCTTTTTTTGGTCACAAATATATCTAAAGATGTGTGTTCACTTCTGCGTATATCTGACCCTNACCCTGTACCACTCAGTTCTTTTCAAAGTGTTCAAGGAACTCTTTCTTTTTTTCAGTTAATTCTTTTTTTTGGTCACAAATATATCTAAAGATGTGTGTTCCCCAGATCCCGCAATGGCGGGAGCCTCATGCACTGGGTAAAGATGAACCGTGATAATGCATAACCACAAGTATTAGCCTTTACATCGTTATACCCAAAATTACTAGTAGGCGACCGTGGTAGGTACTTAGAATTTAAATTAGCCTGGGATATGGTGAGTGTACAGCCAAAAATGGGGGACATCATAAATTCTCATTTTCTTTTATTTACTGTCACAAAATCACCACAGGCATTATCAATGCTTTTTCCTCCCTTTTTAACCATTTGTTTTTGCTCATCTATTACTTCCACTAAAGCAGGGCCTCTCCTTTACTCTTGTACAGAATTGAATAAACAAACAAAACTATATACAAAAAAAAAAAAAAAAGAATAGAAAAGAAATCAAATTACTTAAAACCTAACATTCTCCAACTTTTGTCAAAGTTCTTACTTATCTAGACTCTTTTTTGCATCCACAACCAATGTCCCACACAGAAACCATTTCCTCTTCCTCGATATATACATGAAGTCCCTCTTAGGCCTCCTTTGTCTCCTGTCATTCTAGTCTCAGAGAGAGACCTTAAAAAAAAAGGAAAACGGTCGACAATGGAAGCAGAAAAAGTTAAAATAAAACAATGAAGAAGTGTAAGGGGATCAGTCCTTTCTGTTTCTTAGTGGAATTATGAGTTAAACTTCTGGACAAGTGTTATTTAAATTTATTTTGTATAGCAAACACCATGTACCCTGAGTCTTCCATATTATCCAATACCCCTAAAATGCATGAGTGTGATTAATCAAATCAGCTTTTTTATGATCATCATTTGTTTTAGCCATAAATTATTCTTACCTGTCCTCTCGAAACTCAGTTTAATTAATTTCTTATTGAAAAAACAGAGATCAATTAAGTGAGACACAAAAGGGTGCCTCAAGCATCATTTGTACTGTTTGATTTTTCACAAAATTGAATGGCAATGAAGAACTACAAGCTTTTGTGATTGGAAAGTTTTATTTGCTTTAGATCATTTGACCAAGTGAGTAGCATCAATAACATTCGTTGTATGTACGCCGCTCAGCAATCCACATGCATCTATAGCATGTTGAACCCGAGGGTAACTTGGCTTGTGTCCGTACACCAAGGACAATCATCTTAGTTGGAGTCAAATTCTTCACCTTACAAACCAAAGCTGAACATATCCACAAAGGCACTCTATTTACTGATGATCCATTTTCGAAAAATTCTCCCTTATGGGGGAAGGTTAATCCTCACATCAACACGGAACATAAAGTGACCTGTTATGGAACAACAATCAAACTAGGTCGATGAGTTCCTAAGGCATTGGATGGGCATCAGAGCCATTGAGGAGAGGCAAGCACCTATCAAGGTGAGTGAGCTAAGATTGTTTTTAGGGCTCATGAATTATTACTGAAGATCCACCGTAAGTTACTCGAAGAGGGCTAAAAAATATCCTAAAGAAGGACGTACCAACCATCGTTGTTTTCCGGTGTGAGTGAGCCTTATATGGAGTTTAACTAAAAAAACCATCAATCACCACAGGTAATATGCAGAGTATGAAAAAATTACCCAATAAAATGGTGGACAACCTACATATTTGCCAACTCCATTTGTATCCGAGTTCCATCCAGAGCAAGAATATGTTCAATATTCGAATCTAGCGACCTACCAAATTTCCACAATCCAAAAAGAGCAGCAGCTCCTGCAAAACAGGTGGAATAAATAGATAGACACACACAAAAAAAAAA
>CAUOFW020002059.1:839923-853576 GCA_963454935.2 Ilex paraguariensis
GGAACATAAAGTGACCTGTTATGGAACAACAATCAAACTAGGTCGATGAGTTCCTAAGGCATTGGATGGGCATCAGAGCCATTGAGGAGAGGCAAGCACCTATCAAGGTGAGTGAGCTAAGATTGTTTTTAGGGCTCATGAATTATTACTGAAGATCCACCGTAAGTTACTCGAAGAGGGCTAAAAAATATCCTAAAGAAGGACGTACCAACCATCGTTGTTTTCCGGTGTGAGTGAGCCTTATATGGAGTTTAACTAAAAAAACCATCAATCACCACAGGTAATATGTAGAGTATGAAAAAATTACCCAATAAAATGGTGGACAACCTACATATTTGCCAACTCCATTTGTATCCGAGTTCCATCCAGAGCAAGAATATGTTCAATATTCGAATCTAGCGACCTACCAAATTTCCACAATCCAAAAAGAGCAGCAGCTCCTGCAAAACAGGTGGAATAAATAGATAGACACACACAAAAAAAAAACTTCTATATTTGCAAAATATTAGGATTGTCCACATATACTTGTAGAGAAACAGAGAGTGATATAATAGAAACTTGCAATACAGTCACCAATAGGTATAGGTGATAGTTTCATGTTATGTTTCCCAGATTGCTGGTCTTGGTAAAGTTGCAGTAGATCTTCTGCCAACTATGATGGGTCGAGGCTTAACACAATAGGGGAGCAGGGTGGAGTAAATTTTGGTAGGTAGTAGATAGTGTGGATTTGGCTATAACATACTCTACCCTATCAGATAACAAATCAACAAACATCACAACAGAAAAAGCTTTAAAATGGGATTTTAATCAATGTAAAGCCAAGTAAAGAAGCATGGATACTTGCATGGTACTGGAAGAGCAAATATAGGAGAAATGAAAGGCACCTGAGGAGGCTATTGTCCAAGCTTTACACCATAGGTTCAATAATTCTTGTCTGGCAAATGGTAATTAACCCAATTTATAGCAGTCTATGGTGATGCTCTAAATGGAGGTACAATCATAATGAACATTACTACAACAATTTTGACATAGATAAGGGTGTTCTTTTAATGAATGACCACTTTCAACAACATGATGCACAGTAAAAATATTATCGTCATGATGTCACCAGGCCATCAAAACATCAATATACCACCGTAAGTACACATTTTCTCGCATCCAGAACAAAAACCATTGGGATGAGAGACTTACAATTACCATTTCAAGGATGTACTTGCATATGAATTATGCTTACTATTAATCATTAGGTTTCCATATTATGATGTAGTGATTGATGTAATATTCACTGTATTTGGGTGTCTTATATAATATCTAGGCAATGTTAGAAGTTTTAAAGTTTCTGTAAAATGTCATTCAAGTTCATATTGTTTAAAAATTAACAGGGTTTAGTGCTATCAACACTTTGGCATCTGAATGATTTCATTTATTCAGTGCACAATTTGCCCTGATTCCTTTTGTAAGATGTAGCACAAGATGAAAAAAAGATAAAAGAATTGCACGATGTATAACCAATAGCAGGTATCATTAGGTTTTTTAACAAAACAATTCAGGAATTGAACATAAAAGGGGCAAACCAACAAAAAAGATGAGTAGATATATAGACAAAGGAGGAAGGGTGGAGGGATGGGCTGATGGCATCTCTTACCTCCTGAAAGGTTGATGCGGAAAAAGTTATTTAGCCTTCGACTTGCTGTCATACAGAATTGAGATTTTCAAAAACAAAGTGACCCAAATAAATTATAAAACCCCTTGGATACACCAACAAGATGAAGTAGAAGAAGCAACAGACAATTATGTGATCAGCTGAACCTGACCTCCATAGATATAACAACTTTAAAATTTATGATCGATTCTAAAATATCATATCATGATCGATCCTGGAAGTTACGACTTGTTACTACTTTTTTAGGTCAAATTACACCTTTTAAAAGTGAAGTTACAACTGATTAAGGGTACTTATGGTTAATTATAACATTTTATGATTGATCATAGAATTAACTTCACTTTTAAAAAGTATAACTTCATCTCAAAAAGTAGTTACTTTCTGTACTGTATCCAATTTTTATTTTTTTGATACCGTAGAATTACCCCCATTTCACATATATACACTGAAACATATGGGTATGCATGTGATAAGAAATCAAACCAACAAGGCATTATACCAAACCATGTGATACCGGCACCAACACCAACACCAATGGTAAACTCTCTCATAGCGTTTGCCTTGCATGCCATTATTACATTTGCTTCTTGACTTGTCATTTTATCCTGCCAATTACACCATTGTAAAAACACATAAATTTCTGTTGAAAAAAATCTTCAAATGATTGAACTAGCTAAACTGCTTTTGAGAATAATCAAAGCTCAACTCGAATGTTTATACAAATTATGATTTAAAACAGACACAGCGTAGTCCAAAAAGCTGATTTTCTCGGGAAATTGCTAGGGTTTTTTTCTAATTTTATGCTGGATTACCGAGAAAATAGCGGAAAAATTACAGACGATTTCATATAATTGCATCCAAATGTGATTGTATGTATGTGTGTGTAAAACCCTAAAGATACCTGTTTGGATCGGAGAATTTGTTCGAGTTCGTAGAGAGCATCTCCCATTTTTCCTATGAAGACGTAATTTGTGGACAGTGAAAAAACCCCTCTTTATGTCGAGTGCTTTGGAGTTCAGTATTAGACTAATATCAATGCACCGGTTAAGCGGTTACGTTTTTTGGACCCGGATTACGATTCGATATCATATGGGTACAACCCGAATAAATTTGGCCCAACATTTCCTTTTTCTTTTCCCCCCACCTATTTAATTGGACAGGTCAATTTTGACTTCATTCGGGTCCTTTTGAAGTGGATCGTAAACTAGGTGTATCAAGTATTGGGTAAGAGAGTAGCTCGTGCATCAATTGAATATGTTTGTGTTAAAAAAAAATTTATTTATGTGCGTGCTAGATCTTGCACAATATAAAAACGAGAACAGATCTCTCCCTTGGTGAACTCGAGTGAGTCAGTTGAGTGGTCAACCACGCTGCTTGGAACAGTCTGTGAGATCCGGTGGTAACCTGGAACGGTAATGGGAGACCCTCGCGGATCAAAGGAACGATCCAGTAAGGCTGAAGAAAGGTTCCTGGAACAAAGAAGAACAAGTTAGAAGGGCGTCGGAGTATTTTCCGGCGTATCCCCTTCGACGATCAAGTCAGTTTTTGAGAAAGAGGAAGAAGAAAACACTGAGTATAATTTGAAGCAAAAGTTTCACCTCCTATTCTTGCCTTTAGTGAGGAGTATTTATACCTCAAATACTCGTGATTGTTGTCNGAGTGTTTTTCGGCGTATCCCCTCCGACGATCAAGTCAGTTTTTGAGAGAGAGAAAAAAGAAAACACTGAGTATAATTTGTAGCAAAAGTTTTTACCCCCTTTTCCTTGTCTTTAGTGAGGAGTATTGATACCTCAAATACTCATGATTGTTGTCAGTGTGATCAGTATGTGATCATTAGATACAGACAACGTGCGCACTGATTCCTATGAGGAATGCCTTCTCTCTTAACTGCTCGGGACCCCGAACAATCAAGTCTGTGTCATCGGCCTGCCAACGGTTCAATGAGCTCCTCTCGGAGAGGATGCAATAAATGCCCTGCCTTAGAGACATTTATTGTCTTTCACTTCTGAGCCTTACCGCATTGAATGCAGTTTCATCAAGAGAATTGTGTAATTAAATGTTTATTTTTCCAAGTCGCGTGTCAGCAAGGTCATGCGGTCTTTCTGTCTCTGATGTGACACAATATGCCACGCGTCCATTCCTCATTGGCTGTGGGCCATGCCTTCCTGTGCCTTCTGACACCAATTTGTAAGACGAGGTCATGATAGCTAACCTAGCCTAACCTAGGCTAGTGACCAGTGCATCAATAACCTCTGCTGGAGCAGAGAACTTCATCATGGATGAGAGGGGGGTACATCTCGGTACCGAGGAAGAGGTACATCTCGAAACCGAGGAAGAGGTACATCTTGAATCCAANTTTCCCGGGCAGTGTTGCCTTAATGTCTTTAGGATAATTATGGGGGTCCTAGAGCTCAATAGGCGTCTTGGGGTAAACGTCAGGTTGAACGATATCCTTTTTTGTTATTCCCTCTTGAGAGTTACGCCTCAACAACACTTCTACCTCAAAGCCAGGGACCCATCTATGTACATCGTAACTCACCTTCTTGACTCGGACAAGGGGTACAAGGATGACCTACTTATCTTCAGGGGATCTTGGCAGAGAGGTGTCGGTCCCGAGTATGACGGCTTGTTATGCCCTTTGGAATGGAGAACGTCAAGTACGTCGGTTCCTTTGGGTCTATTACTTTTTGAGATTTTCTACGTGCTCATGACCCATTCCTCTTTTTGCTTGTGCAGATATCTCCCCTCGGGAAACAGCTCCTCCACCTAGGTCGTTGGTGAACTTTGTGGNTGGGATAGGTGCTATATATAAAGGGACTTTCTCTCTTCTTTTCTCATTTCATCGTTTTGAACTTTTATTCGCAGAGAGCCATTGTCTGAATCTTCACCGGAAACCTCTTTCCTTNGCTCCTCCACCTAGGTCGTTGGTGAACTTTGTGGACCTAGTCACCGTTTGGAGATTCACTGGTGACGACGGGCTCAGCCGGGCTGCCCACATCCTCCTGAATTATACTCCTGGATATAAGAAGTTTTCACAACTTTCGCAGCCTTTCGNAGCCAGCAGACCCATCCTTGCTTCTGAACATTCTTGGAAGGAGTCGATTCAAGTTTTTCAGAAAAAACCTCTTTTTACACTCTGGTGAGTCCCAATATCTTCCTTTTCTTTGCCTTTCTGTCTCTTTTAGTTTTCTGATCACCGGAGGTGTTTTTTGGTTGCCCTTCAGCGACCAATTCCCGGAAAGCCTTCTTGGAGATCTTCGTGGAAAAGACCCCCTCTATTTTTTATCACTTTTTAAAGATGCCTCGTCGTCGCCCTGCCCCCGAGAACCCTCAGGCCAGTACTTCGAGGCCAGGGAAGTATAAAGTAAAAGGTGGTGAACAAATTAATAGATTTAGGGTTAAGTACAGCGTTCCCCCGAATGTAGACATAGAGAATTATGACCTGGCTGTGCATCCTCGTACCCTCGGTACCGAGGACGCAATGCCTTTCTTTATCAAAGCCATCATAGAAGGTGGGATTAGGTTCCCTTTGCCCCCTCTGCTTCTCCAGTTCCTCTCTCATTTCTGCCTCTTTCCCGGGCAGTGTTGCCTTAATGTCTTTAGGATAATTATGGGGGTCCTAGAGCTCAATAGGCGTCTTGGGGTAAACGTCAGGTTGAACGATATCCTTTTTTGTTATTCCCTCTTGAGAGTTACGCCTCAACAACACTTCTACCTCAAAGCCAGGGACCCATCTATGTACATCGTAACTCACCTTCTTGACTCGGACAAGGGGTACAAGGATGACCTACTTATCTTCAGGGGATCTTGGCAGAGAGGTGTCGGTCCCGAGTATGACGGCTTGTTATGCCCTTTGGAATGGAGAACGTCAAGTACGTCGGTTCCTTTGGGTCTATTACTTTTTGAGATTTTCTACGTGCTCATGACCCATTCCTCTTTTTGCTTGTGCAGATATCTCCCCTCGGGAAACAGCTCCTCCACCTAGGTCGTTGGTGAACTTTGTGGACCTAGTCACCGTTTGGAGATTCACTGGTGACGACGGGCTCAGCCGGGCTGCCCACATCCTCCTGAATTATACTCCTGGATATAAGAAGTTTTCACAACTTTCGCAGCCTTTCGATTCTTCGCGGTGGTCTGAACTCTTCGATCAGGCGGTGAGGCAAGAGGTTGAGGAGAACTTAGAAGAAGACCCTGACCGGGCCTCGGAGGCAGAAGTAGAGGGTGAAGTTGAAGAGCTCGGGGTCAGAGAGGACTTGGTTCCTTCGTATGCCGAGGTGGGGACTTGGGGCAGAGACTCGTGGCCGGACTTCCAAATCCTACAATCTCTCGACGCCGAAGACGCCCTCCAGGTAGCCATGTCCAGCACGCCCCGCATTGATCTAGGGTTCCTAAGGCAGAGGCAAGCCCTCGTTGCTGGGAGGGGATAAGGATCTACCGGTGGGGCCCCATCTGCAGGGACCAGCGCCACCCCGTTCTCAAGAATCGTCAGCCGGGGTCAAGTGCGTGACCGGGATCCTCAGGTAGAGGAGGATCAAACATAGGCACGACGGCCTTGGCAGGGGATCCAGGGCCCCCTCCGCTCAGTAACAAAGTGGGAGAGGCCGTGGGTTACCTCCTACTCCTCAGCAACAACAGCGATAGCAGCAACAACAGTAACAGCAACAGCAACAACAGCAACAACAGACTCCTCCTCCCCTTCCGCAGACAGTGGAAGCCGCGAAGTGGAATCCTCGAGCCACTGATCACATAAACCGAGTGATCAGGGTCGACGACTCCGTTTTGCAGGACCCTCATGTCGCCCATGCAGTGAGTGAAACGCTGCATTTCGAGGCCGACATGCTGGCTCATAGGGGGCGATCAACGAACGTGTTGTTTTGCTCTATCATTCAAAATTCCCTAGTGGTAAGTTCATCTTTGCTTCAATCTTTTTTAGCCGCCTTTCCTTTTAGTAACATGCCCTTTCATTTGCAGGCCACCCAACAGATCTCCGTAATAGCGGCGCGGTATCATGGGACTAGGATGGACCTTCAGTGAATTCGAGAGCAGAAGGAAGAAGCCGAGGAAGCCCTTGTCAGTGCTAAGGAGGATGTGGCTGCCAAGGATTCCACCCTCGCGGGACAGGCTGCTCAAATCGAGCAACTCCTCAAGGATGCCAAGTTGGCAAAAGTCGGCGCTGAAAAGCTAAGTGCTGCCCTTGCCGACGCTGAAAGGAGGATAACAGAACAGACGCAGCGGCTCTCTACGGCAGAGGAGAGGGCTGTTGGTTCCGAGGAAAGCTGTCTGGCTCTAACCCAGGAGCTGGACAGGATCAGGGATGAGGCACAGAACAGGAAGTCTGAGGAGCAACTCCGAGAAGAGTTCGCCGATGACGTGCTCCCTGCTCTTGAGGAAAATAGCAAGGAGTTCTTCAAGAAGGGGTGGGACGAGGCGCTCCAGTCTGCTGGGATCCCGTCAGACTCCCCGCTCTTTCAGATGCACAAATACGTGCTCTCGACAGAGATGGAACAGGCCGAAGCCGAGATTGCTGCCAAGGACGTGAATCCAGCGCCGGTGCAAGATTCGGTTGATCCGCTCGAGCTGATAATTGTGAATTTGTCTGACGAGGCCATGCCGGAGCGGGCTCCTGACCATGTTATTCCTCAGGCTGTCACTGTTGCCGAAGTGCCTCCCATTCTGCCCACTCCCGAAGATGCTCAACCTCTTTACGCTGATTCTCCCTTGGGCGATGTTTTGGAGATGCCCGGGGCCAGATGAAAGCTCTTTTTTCTTTTTGATTGTACTGTTTTCTATTGTAGCTTTGGGGACGCAAAACCCCTCTTTTTGAATGAACTTTTTTGTACTTAATACTTTCTTGCGTACACTTTTTGTGTAGGATTTCTTGAACTATCTTCAGGGCCTTGCCCTTTCAAGAGACTTGCTCTCGTGGTTGTTTCGGGGACAAGAGTCCTCGAACTCTGTCCCCAGGGCCTTGCCCTTCCAGGAAGTCTGCTCCTGTGTTTGCTTCGGGGGCAGGAGTCCTTTAACTCTGCCCCCAGGGCCTTGCCCTTCCAGGAGGCTTGCTCCTGTGTTTGTTTCGGGGGCAGGAGTCCTTGAACTTTGCCCCCAGAGCCTTGCCCTTCCAGGAGGCTTGCTCCTGTGTTTGCTTCGGGGGCAGGAGTCCTTGAACTCTATCCCCAGGGCCTTGCCCTGCCAGGAGGCTTGCTCCTGTGTTTGTTTCGGAGGCAGGCACTGAGGGAGATAATACTCAAAAATAATATTTCTTTAGATTCATCACATTACACGGTCGCATTACAAGTTTTCCATCCATATCTTCTAATCTATACGACCCGGCGCCTCCGATAGATATCACTTTGTAAGGCCCTTCCCAGTTAGGTCCCATTTTCCCTTCTGTTGGGTCACGGGTATTGGCCGTTACCCTTCTGAGGACCAGATCGCCGATTCAGAATTCTCGCGCCTTGACCCTTTTGTTGTACAGTTGGGAAATCTTTTCCTGATACTTTGTTATTCTCAAGACAGCTGTCTCCCTTCTTTCTTCCACTAGATCCAAATCCAGTCCAAGTTGACGGTCATTTCCCCCTGCGTCGAAAGCTTGGGTCCTTATGGTCGGGAGCCTACCTCGAGAGGTATGATTGCTTCCATTCCGTAAGCCAGAGAGTATGGGGTTTCTCCTGTTGAGGACCGAGGGGTGGTCCTGTACACCCACAAAATGTTTAATAACTCATCCGCCCATTTTTCCTTGGCTTTCTCCAACCTCTTCTTGATTCCATTGATAATTATTTTGTTGGAGGCCTCTGCCTGCCCGTTGGCTTGGGGGTAGGCAGGGGTGGAGTAGAAATTACGGATTCCGAGTTGCTCGCAGAAAGACTTGAAACGTTCGTCGGTGAATTGAGTCCCGTTATCCGACACCAGTGCTCAGGGAATCCCGAATCTGATGACTATGTTCTCCCAGATGAAATTTTTAGCATCTATGTCGCGGATGTGAGTCAACGGCTCCGCCTCAATCCACTTGGTGAAATAATCTGTGGCCACAATGAGAAATTTCCTGTTTCCAGGATCCTTAGGCAGGGGTCCGACTAAATCGAGCCCCCACTGGGCGAATGGCCAAGGGCTGGTCAGGGGGTGCAAGTCCCCCGCGGGCTGCCTGATTGCAGGGGAGAACTTCTGACATTGGTCGCATTTTTGGACGTATGCGCGCACATCCCTTTGCATTCGCGGCCACCAATACCCCTGAGACATGATGCGATGTGCCATTGATCGCCCCCCGGAGTGCCCCCGCATATTCTTTTGTGTACCTCATAGAGAAGGTCTTCTACCTAGTCTTCTTGGACGCATAACAAGTAAGGTCCTGAAAAAGACCTCCGATACAGCTTCTGATTCGGAGAGACCCAAAATCTCGGGGCTTTGAGTTTTATCTTCCTTGCCTCTTTTGAACACTCCGGGAGGTCTCCTGTTGTTAGGAACTTGAGAAAGGGATCAATCTAGCTGGGCGGCTTATGTGCGTCCTGGACGGCCATTATCTCGGGAGCATGGTCTATGCAGGATGCGGGAAGATATTCTATAGTGATCCTGCGCGACTGAGAGGACTCCACCGCCTAGGCTAAACAAGCCAGGGCGTCGGCATACGTGTTCTTGTCTCGGAACACTTGTTTGATCTTAATTCTTTCGAATCTTCGGATTACAGTTATCGCCTGGTGATGGTAAGCCTTCATCCTAGGGTCCCTTGTCTCAAACTCTCCGTTAACTTGGTTGACTACCAGCATGAAATCGCAATGTACGATCAAGTCCATCACTCCAGTTGCCTCAGCTAACCGAAGTCCTGAGATGAGGGCCTCGTATTCAGCTTCGTTATTCGACGCTTTGAATCCCAGCCGAACGGCTTGCTCTGCGACAATCCCATCTGGAGAGATCAGCAAGATACCGATCCCGGACCATTTACTATTTGACGGACCGTCCACACACAAAAGCCATGGCGATCCTTCACAATTTGTTGGAGACGCTATGTCGGGAGGAGGAAGTCTTTCTAGAACGGGATGTTCCCCCGAAAACTCAGCTATGAAGTCCGCCAACACCTGACCCTTTACCGCGGTTCGAGGTTTGAAATGAATGTCGTGTTCCCCCAGCTCCACTGCCCACTTGAAAATCCTTCCGGAGAGTTCAGCTTTCCTAAAAATGGCCTTTAAGGGCTGATCGGTAAGGACGATAATTGGGTGCGCCTGGAAATAATACCTCAGTTTTCTTGCAGTGGTGACCAAGGATAGATCCAATTTCTCTAGGGGCAGGTATCTTGTCTCTGCGTCCAGGAGCGCCTTGCTTATGTAATAAATCGGCTTCTGGCGGTGCTCATGCTCACGAATAAGTACCCCGCTTACCGCAAATTCAAACACGGCCAAGTACAAGAAGAGCATTTCCCCCTAGATAGGGACGGATAAGGTCAGGAGAGTCCTTAGGTATTCTTTGATTCCAGCCAGGGCGTCTTCGCACCCCTGGCTCCACATATCTTTCCTAGCACTCTTGATTGCTCCGAAAAAGGGTTTGTATTTGTCTAAGGAGCGTGAAACGAAACGGTTAAGTGCTGCCAGCATCCCCGTGAGCTTTTGGACTTCTCGGACAGTTCGGGGGCTCCGGATGTCCAGGATTGCTTGAATCTGATCCGGGTTAGCTTCGATTCCTCGTTGGCTGACCGGATATCCGAGAAATTTACCCGATTCCACTCCGAAAATGCATTTTACCGCGTTCAGCTTCAGCCCGTACTCCCTGAGGGTGGAGAAGGTATCTGCCAAATCTGTCAGATGATCACAACTTCGTTTGCTCTTTACCAGCATATCGTCAATGTAGACCTCCATGGTGTTGCCGATCTGCTTTTTGAACATTCGATTCATCAGTCTTTGGTATGTCGTCCCGGCGTTCTTTAGTTCAAACGACATCACTTTGTAACAGTAAACTCCCTTCGGAGTGATAAACGCCGTTTTTTCCTGATCTGGGGGATGGAGAGGGATCTGGTGATATCCTGCTCGGGCATCCAGGAAGTCCATGCGTTCATATTCGGCAGTGGCGTCCACTAGCTGGTCCATCTTTGGTAGGGGGTAGTCATCCTTGGGACATGCCTTGTTTAGATCTGTGAAGTCTACGCAGACACGTCGTTTTCCCCCCTTCTTCTTCGCGCAAACTGTGTTAGACAGCCATTCTGGAAACTGTATCTCTCGAATGGCGTTGGCCTTCAGGAGTTTGTCGATTTCTTCGTTGACCGCGCAGGCGTGATGTGGGGCCATGCGTCGTGGCTTCTGTTTGACTGGCTTGTGTGCCGGGTCAACATGCAGCTTGTGCGTGATTATCTCGGGGTCTACCCCCGTCATTTCCATTGCGTTCCAAGCAAACACGTCTGTATTTCCTCTTAGGAACTCAATCATCTCCTCCTGTTCGGCTGCGGGCATCGCGGTTCCAACTAAGAAATGTCTTTCTTCCTCTCCCTCCACCAAGGGCACCTTCCGGAGGTCCTCCACCGACCGCTCAGTTGGGTCTATCCGGGGGTCGTCCATTCTTGGACGCCCGGACTGTGATTACTATTTCTCCATGATCTCTTCCGGGGCTCGCCCCTTTTCTTGGGTGAAAGCCCAGCTCTAACAGCTGAATAAAAGTAATTTTTTGCGGATGCTTGGTCCCCCCGGATCTCCATGATACCTTCTGACGTGACAAATTTCAGTTTTTGGTGGTAAGTGGAGTGCACTGCTCCCAACGCATGCAGCCATGTTTGCCACATGATCACGTTGTAGGACGTTGTAGGGAGAGTCCGTATCAATTATGACAAACTCGGTGTTGATGACGAAGGGACCCGTGACAACTGGCAATGTGATTTTGCCTACGGGCAGGGCAAATGAGCCGTTGAATCCGGTGAGGGGTGTCCTGACCTTGGTGAGGTCCTTGAGGCCAAGACCCATCCGTTTTAAAGTCTCGGAGTACATCACTTCCGAGGAACTTCCAGAGTCTATCAACACCCTTTTGACGTCGAATTTTCCTATCTTCAGGGTCAAGACAAGGGCGTCGTTATGAGGAGTCACTACGCCTGTCAAGTCCACGTTGGAGAACGTGATGCTGGGCTCACCAGCCCTGGCCCTTTTACTGGGTAGCCTTCCATCATCCTCGGCTACCTTCCTTGTAAAAGCTACCCTCTTGAGGTCGGACTCGAGTTCCTTGGACGTGGGGCGATCCAGGGGACATTCATGGATGACATTTATGACGTTGTCCGGCTTCTCGGTCGGGGCAAGGGTGTGTCTCTCTTCTGTCCTGAGCTCTATGTATTTTTTCAAGTATCCGTCTCGGACCAATTTTTCCAAGAATGATTTGTATACCCTGCAGCTTTCAGTGCGATGTCCGAAATTCCGGTGATAGGAACACCTAACCTTTTGATCACGGGTGGAGGGATCGCTCTGCATCTTGGGCGGCCACTTGAAGAACGGCTCATGCTTGATTTTATGGAGCAACTTGAAGATGGGTTCCTTGAACATAGTATGAACCCCTTTGGACGAACTCCCTGGAGGGGGTAGCAATCCCTTTCGGGGAGTATCTTCCCGCTCCCTCTCCTTTCTCTTGGATTGGAGGGTTCGGCCTTTGCTGCTTCCCATCTCGTCCTCGATTCTTGAGTATTTGTTTATCCGGGCTATCAGCTCGCCCATATCCGAGGGAGTCTTCTTGGTCAGGGATCGGTACAGGTCTGTGTCCCTCGCCAAGCCGAGCCTAAAAGACGCCGCTGTCATGACTTCCGAGCAGCCTTCTACCTCATTTACCTCTTCCCAGTATCGGATGGCATGCTGGCGAAGGGTCTCAGATTCCCTACGTTTGAGCGTCAGCAATGATCCAACGTCTTTGGGCCGCTTACTCCCCGTAATGAATCGAGCCAGGAACTGCCTTGTCAATTCCTTCCACGATCCAATACTGTTGGGGGGAAGCACCTCGAACCACTTCATCGCAGAGTCCCCCAAGCTCATAGGAAACACTCGGCAGAGGAACCGTTGGTCCGAATGATAGAGGGACATCATCTGCTTGTATTGCCTGAGATGGGCTTCGAGATCGGACCGCCCGTCATAAGTTTTGAACCTCAGCATGACAAACTTTCTTGAAACCTCCATCTCTCCGATCTCCCTGGTAAAGGGTGTTTGTATGACCTCGTCTTCGACCTCATCCTGGACAGCCTTACTCTTTCTCCTGGATTCCAACCGGGCTCTGAGATCAATTTCCTCCCTGACGGGACATCTTCTGAAGTCTTTGAGGTCATCAATAGGCCCCCCATTTCCTGGGCGCCGTGTGGATAGGGTAGAATCCTCCTCGGACTCATCTCCCTTCCTCCGTCTAGACAATCCTCGCCGGAGGTCATCTAGGGCTAATGGTCTTGCCTTCCTTGAATGGTCATTAGGAGAGTGCTCGTTGGCTCTCGGTCGCTTTGGGGCCCTGAAGCTTTCTGCCTTGTTGTTTAGATGATTCCTTAGATCCTTCATTTCCGCCTCCTGGGCGGGGAGCCCACGAGAGAGGCATGAGTCCCTCGACCCTTCGCCGGAGGTGGAAAATTCGTTGAGCCGGCTTAGGACGTTTACATTGTCCTTTTCCAGCTGTCGTAATCTATCGCCAAACTTTTCTTCGATCACCTCCGCTAGCTGACGAGCCAGGGGGCTGATCCTCCTGACCTGATTCCCATACTGGTTTGAGGGGTAACACCTCTTGACTGAGTAGAGACATTTTTATTCCCATCAGTGTGATCCCTTCCTTCGTGGTGACAGGGAGCTTGTAATTCGAGACTTCTTTGGTGGGGACCTTTCCCTTTTTGTCGAGTGTTCACCATGGTCACTGTTCTTTATAGAGAAAAAACTAGGAAAACTAGTCGTTTCCCACAGACGGCGCCAGATTGTGCGTGCTAGATCTTGCACAATATAAAAACGAGAACAGATCTCTCCCTTGGTGAACTCGAGTGAGTCAGTTGAGTGGTCAACCACGCTGCTTGG
>CAUOFW020002059.1:858056-875001 GCA_963454935.2 Ilex paraguariensis
AAAAAAAAAAAAAAAAAAAAACTCCATAAATAGAAGACCCAAGAAAAGAGGTCTTCATTTTGCAGGGAATGTGAAGGATTATGGACTTATTTCAGTAAGTCAAAGTCATATTTGCAGAAAAAGAAAACCAAAACTAGCTAGGAAAGAAGCCTCCATTGAAAAAAAAAGCATCCCCTGTACAACAAAAGATGAGATTTAGCCATCAGAGGCTACCAGTTATATATACTTTATTCCAGGACACGGAGATAATGAGGCCTACTATTTTCCTAACTAGTAATAAGAGAAGTACGAGTCATCTCCTACTTGGGATGTGCTTGCTGATCTTGTGTACTTCTTAGCAGAAGTACTCGATGATGACGAGGTATCGCCGGATCTTCTCCTTAGCATCTGCCTCATCCCATCGGCAACCCGAGTTGCTGGATTCGATTTATATTTACGGCAAAATGACATGTGAGCCTTCACAGCTTCTTCCACACCGGATGACTTCTTACCTCTGTTAACTTCATCTCTCACAGCTTCTGAGCACAACCCACATAGCCATTTGCCATCAAATTTTTCCTTCACCTCACTGATATAGTCTTGGGTGCAATCTTCTTTCAATCCACAACACTCACATTTGGCCAGTTCAATGTCCATCTATTCCACTTTGCTTGCAAGAAAACAATAAACAAAAAAAAAAAATCTCTCCAATAAAAGGTTATCACAGAATTATGCTATAGAACCATAGTGAAAAAGTGGGTTTTTTGAGGTATGGTTGGTCTTTCATGTGTTGTGGCTTTGTTGCCATAAGAACTAAGAAGGTGGTGTTTGAAAGGGAGAGGGAGAGAAGAGGAGAGAACTTATAGTAGGGAAAGCTGCCATAATTTCCTCCATGTTCTAAGGGACATGGGTCAGTGGAAAATGAGACAAATGTGGTCTGGGGGCCCTCTACTGTGGTCCTTTCAAGCATTAAAAACTCTATAATGGGGTTAATGAATTAAAAAAGGAAAAATTTCAATCACACCCGTTCTAATTTATCATATCATGAAGGACGCCCTCTCTATTTTTTGAATCTCTACTGACACCTCTGTTAAATTAAAAATATTAACTAGAATATGATTTTACTAAATTATCCATGATATATTTGAGGACAAACTTCATTCACACCCCCTCTAAATAAACAAATCTTCAATAAGACTTCCTATGTTTTCTAATTTTTTTTTATGTATTAAAATTTGAGCAGGTTAAAATTTAATTTAAACTAATTAAAATATATTTTTTTACATATTAAAATTTTAGCCGATTAAAAATTATATTTTTTACGTATTAAAATTTGGGCTAATTAAAATTCTATTTGAGCCAATTAAAAATTATTTTAATTGACTCAAATCAAATTTTAATCAATTCGCATTAAATTTTAATAAGCCCAAATTTTAATGCATAAAAAAATATAAATTTTAATTGACTCAAATTTTAATAAATCGAATTTTAATTGACACGAATTTTAATAAGTAAAAAAATATAAATTTTAATCCACTCGAAAGCGAATTTTAATCAACGCTAATAATTCGGGTAGAGTTCTAATCGGCTCAAATTTTAGCCCTAAAAAATAAATTGTAATAAGCTCGAATTTTAATACTTTAAAAAAATAAAATTTATTCAGCTTCAATCGAATTTTAATTAGTTCAAATTTTAATATGTAGAAAAATAAATTTTAATCGACTCGAATTTTAATAAAATTTTATGTAGAAAAATTACTTGAGTTTTATATATGGGCATTTTTGGTATTTTAGATGAATTTTTTTTTGTTTAAAATGGTAGTTTAATGGTAGAGGGTGTTAGTGATGTTTAAATATAAACTAGAAGGGGTGTCAGTGATATTTTTGATAATAAAAACGGTGTCCTTGAAGATATAATAAACTAGAAGGGGTGTGACTGAAATTTTTCCATTAAAAAAATACTATTGGGATGGAATTTAGGGATAAAATTTGAAAACTTAGTGTATTTTTTTCTTGACCTACAATGGTCTCAATATTTTATTTTTTTTGTTATATAGTGTTCTGTCTTGTGTTGATTACTTTCTCAAACTCAAAAACTAGCCATTGTAGCTCAAGTTAGTTTAATGATATATTTTCTGAGGAATAAAAATGACTAACCCTTAAAGGGTGCGACAAATATCGAACCTAAGATCAAAAGAAGACTTGACCACCAGAACAACGGTCTCGATATGATGTTAGGACCATCTTCCAATTCGATGGTAACTACACGTTATGTTCTCAAATTCATAGGTATCGAAAAAATATTAAGGTACCATATTGAAAAATATTATACCTAAAAGTTAAGTTACACATTACGAAGGTCAAGTTATAACCATTTCTAATCGATCATAATATTTCATGATTGATAGAAAAATATTGTAATTGATCATTAAACATTATGATCCATCAATTGTAATTTTATTTTTAAAAAATGTAAGCTGACCTTTAAAAGATGTATTTTTTTATGACCAGTCGATCACAACATTTTATGAATAGCTATGTTATAATGAATTGGTTTTATGTTCTTCCCTATGTCAATATCTTCCACTGGGTTAGTTGCTAATTTAGGGGGCAGTTTTTCTTTTGGTTGATTGACAGTTACTTTCGGTTGGCATGGTTGAATGGCTTGACCCTGGTTTCACTCGGCTCATTGTGACTTTTTAGGTTTTTTTTTGTTGCCCTTTTTATGGTTGTTCCACTGGAGATTAATTTTTTTTAGGATTCAATAGTCAGGGGTGTTCAAGTTAATTAACGCACACTTCGACTAATTTTCTCTTCAATTCGATCAAAAACAGACCATCTTCGTTGAAATTAAAAAATTTATAAGAGATAATCTCTCACGACTTAATCCAATCCCAAAGAATTTCTAAGATTCTAAACTAGAAACTCAACCAACCATAAGGCGATGTTACCATTACAACTATTTTTGATTGACCAAGTCGTCTTGGGTGGTCGGGGGGCCAATAATTGAACCAATGAATTTGAATTATTATAAAGTTCTTGTCAGAAAAATTAAATGAGATTGTTATTGCCGCTTTTATTTTGCCGCATTTTCAACCGTTTTGTATAGTTCTGTGAGTGTCACATTCGAAAAAAGATGAATACATATAACATCACCCCAATAGATGGCTTCCTTTTTGTTATGTGTGCATCTCAACTGTCGGTTAATTTCAGTAAGATTAAAAAAAAAAAAAAACATCTCACAAATGTCTCGTTATTATAAGATTTGAGAACAATTATCATATTTACATATTTTTACCTCTGATTGTGAAAAAATTTCTTGTGTGGCTAAACGAGAAACTTTTTTCCTGAGGGGAGAGATATTTTCTAGTGCTAACTTACATATTGTAATATATTTGGGGGTCCAATCTTGAAAAGTTGGGGTTATATTGAAAAAACATACTCAACAATGGAATATAGTGGAAAATTGGGAGCTTTGGATCCCCTTTTGCATGCATCCATGATTAGACTTATTAATGAATCGAATTTTGATTCAAATCCGATAGAAATATAATTTTAATTAGTTGAATATGATTTTTTTTTTTTGACAAATCATTTGAATCCAAATATATATCTATTATCATCATATTTCACGAGTTCTGATTTGAATGATCTATAAATGATCCTATAGTAATCCACGAATTACAATATATATATATATATATATATATATATATATATATATNTGATAAAATACATCTAATTTCAACTCAATTTCATCCAACGTTAATCCAATTTCATCAAATATATATATTTTATCAAAATTCAGTTTACATCATGTTGGTTTTTTTGAATTTTAACTGATTCAATTACGATTATTAAATCAACGGATTTTGAATAAAATTTCTAAACTAGATTTTTTTTCGGTTCAACGATCAGGCGTGTTTGGACCAACTTATCCGCACCTCGACTAATATCCTATTCAGTTCGGTTAAAAGCAGATCATTCACGCCCGCACTAAAATATTTGAGAGAGAGAAATCTCTCATGATTTGACCCAAAGAGGTTATTAAAATTCAAACTCATAACATTTGAATTTACAATTCGCCCTGTTACCATTTTAACTATTATTACAGTTTTTTCAAACTAGATTCCGATTAAACGAAACTCCCTCAAAGTCTGACCAATTGCAAACTCTCATGCTAGCCCCAACTACTTTTGTTGCAAACCAGTACATAGTTGTTGTTTGATTCCTTGAACACATCTGATGGTGCAAATCGATGGCGAAACAGTTTTGTGGTAAAGAGTCAATGGGATAAGTAATATTCTGATTATTAACATCTGAGCTACTTGACTTTAGGGAATGGTGCTTAAGGTTATCTAAGAATTGAAGGATTAACACAGAGGAAATATAGTGGTTCACCGACTAAGGAGTTCAGCTAATCCACTCTTCAATAGAGGCTATGACTCATTTTTCTTTATTGATCATACCAAAGGTTTACAGAATAGGTTTTTGGTCATTCGGTCCCCCCTCTGTTAGGGGGTGTTACATTGCATTTATAAGGTCATTCCCTGCTAAGAAGGATTTTAGTCGAAATTTTTGTCATTATTTCGTAGGTTTCTCCTTAATTTTAGGAGAAGATCTTGGTTGGTTGAGATTGAATGTCTTGATTACACCCTTCTAACGCTTTAGGATCTTATCGTGATTATCCAGCTGTTATCTTGTCTTAAGAGACACTCGGCCCTTACCCTCTAACCTCTGCTAATGTGCCTGACCTCCTAGTCCGAGCTGACCTCCTGAGCTTAGCTCTTAGAATTTATTTTAGGTATCATTGATATCAAACCTTTAGTTATGCATGTGGCAGTTGAATGTGAAATAACAGAAAACTAGAGTACATGACTAGTGATGGAACTTCTGTTTTTGGCCATGACTGAACATTTCAAGCTACAATTTTTCAAACAGAAAAGGTGTGGGCTCATGTTTTTTTTCCCCCTTGCGTTGAAAAAGAAACAGGGGTTAACACAACCTCCTAACAAAAGCTACACTACATAAGTCTGCCCCAAGAGCTTGCAGAACTTGATGGGGGAGGGGCCACGAACTCCACAAAGTTGTTCTGTTACTGCTCGCCCATGTTCACAAGAATGTGGCTCATGCTTTTTGTCAAAGCTGTTTCTCTGTCTGACGTTTGTTTTATCCACAAATATTATATTTTATTTATAATTTTTATTTAAAAAAATTCTTGGGGTTATCTTTTTGGTCCAAATATAAACTTGAAATTTTTTATTTCTGAAACGTTTGCATATGAATCATAGTCAATAGTGAATCTAGGCCATGGGGAGGTGTGTGGGACCATCACCATTCCAAAGATTTGAAATTTTTGCCGACACCCTCCGATCAACGTAGTCCACTCTCCTAAAATGTCGTATCTATTACATCATACTTCTATGTATAGCAGATGTACGAGAGATAATCAATGAACAATCTTATCATCATTTTAGAGAGATTGATTCTGAAACGCAAACCTGTGACTTGAGTGTTTGAAGGATAAACTCATGTCATTATTCCATGCACGATCTTTATCAATGTTTACTATACCCTTTTTTTGAGATAATGTCTTGAAGTGGGTGCTATTATTTGAGAACAATAAGCTTCACATAATTGGACAGGATTAAGCAAAATCAGACATGATTATCCTGTAAATAGTAGAAGTTAGTACTGCCAAACGTAATATTGATAATTGAACAGTTTATCTGATTTGTTAGACATTTCTCAAGATGGCCCTGTGTTGAGTGGTATTAGAGTTATAAATAATTTCAATTTTCTTTAAATTTTTTGTTTAAAACTTTTAGGGGCTCAAATCATTTGTATTTTCACAAAACTTATCATATCACAGACATTAAGATCATCTGAAATTGGGATAAAATTCGGCGTTTCAAGTTCAACCCACAATAGGCGCATGATGAAAAGGAACGGTCACGATCTTTACCTTATCACTGGTGTGTCACTCAAACTTCACAAGGTCTCGAAGTTTGCACGATGACATGGGTGAATCTTGATTGCTCGATGCTTATTATGCAGTTGTGATAGGTCATACTTCGCACTTTAAAATTTAGCTCATTTTCAAAGGAGACGATGTAATCGAATAATATACCGAATTGCACAGTACTTTCTAGTTTTTTCCTTTAAGGTGTGGCAATAGTATTTATTCTATTAAGTATTTATGGTTAAGTTGATTGAGCTAAGAATTCAATTAGATGAAGAGTTCATAAGTGGATTGGTTATGGTGATATACTCTGTTTGATGTTTTTAACAAAAGGACAATGAGAAGAGCCATTCAAATAATGTTGTTTGCCATTTGCTTCATCATTAAATCAAAGAATATGTTCTCCCACTTAAGTATCCATATTTGCCTTCTTTTTTTTTTCTAGCTAGGTACGGATTCTCTATCCGAGCTTCATGGATTCAAGCCGCAGAGACAGTTTCACCTTATACACGTAACCCTCAAAACTCATAATGGCAGACGTTTCGTGCACTAAATTATCTTTTTTAGCTAGATTAGCACCTTAACATTCAGCTTGTCACAAAATATGTAAAACTACAAATTATCTTTTTAAAAATCTCGAAGGATTCACCTCAAAATATATTGAAAAGTAAAATGAAAAAAGCTCTTGAAACCGTTTGGAGTGTTTCTGAAAAAACTGATTTTTCCTTGGAAGCCAAGGGCTAAGCCCAATTTTTCAGCTTTTCTTGGTGTTTTTTTTTTTGTTACTTAGCTTTTCTTGGTGTTGATAAAAGCTATTTTTACCCAAAAAGCTGATGGAAAGCTGCCCCTGAGTCCAAACAGATTAGACTTCTTTTACTCTGAAACCAAAAAAAGTTGAGGTTTTAAATAAACTTCAAACAGACTCAATGTAAATGAAAGGCAAGCTCAGTTTACATTACTCTAAAAGCCAAAACAATCCTATCAATTAAAGTCCTGGTTTGTTTTAGACTAAAAACAGGTACCTGAACAGCAGATCCTCCAACGGAATTCATGCCCAATATGCTAATCTAAGATATTTGCTAAGTAGCGGCATTTGTCTTCCTCCATGTAAGCTATCAAAACAATGACAAATTAACACGCACGGTTAGTCCAACAATGTGGAATTATTGGCTTTCTTGAGTTCGATTCTCGCTGGCGACTCGTGAACTTAACTAATATATTTAAGTTGTTGGTTATTGTAAGTAACTCAGTTTACTCTGTAAGAATGTGTTCAATTGGTCCTGTCGTGAAGAGATTCCTCTTCAAATAATAAATGGACTAACTAATTATTGTCCTTCATGAAGAAAGCTCTACATTCCAAACTCAAGGCCCCAAAGACAATGAATGACCAGGCATGTGGGGTTGGTCAGCTTGAAGCACCTCACAATCCATGTCCAAATTTTCTGGCCAACCAACTTGTACTCATTATTCAGGTTCTCAACATAAGAATTCTTGTCTGTTAGGCGACCGGCAGTTCCATTGGCCACAACAACCTTCCCAGTCCATGTCTTTGAGGGTTCACAAAATAGTGCACATACAAATATCATGGCAACTTGTGCAAGTGGAGATAAAATTTATTGTCATGAATACGTGATCGGGGTGTCAAGGGTTCGAATCGCCTAAACAACATCTCTGCTTGCACAAGTTCTTGGCGACCCGTTATGAATAGTTGATATTTGTTTCCATAGATATACAGATGGTTTCTGGTTTTTAGGTCTGGTGAACTAGCATCATTTGTAAAGGGTATAAGAAAAAAACCTCTCCTTACAGAGGTAAAATTGTGTACATCTAACAATTTCCAAACTCCGCAATGGCGAGAGTCTCGTACACTTAATACGCCCTTTATAAGAAGAAAACCTAGAAGAAATANGGCGACCCGTTATGAATAGTTGATATTTGTTTCCATAGATATACAGATGGTTTCTGCTTTTTAGGTCTGGTGAACTAGCATCATTTGTAAAGGGTATAAGAAAAAAACCTCTCTCCTTACAGAGGTAAGATTGTGTACATCTAACAATTTCCAAACTCCGCAATGGCGAGAGTCTCGTAAACTTAATACGCCCTTTATAAGAAGAAAACCTAGAAGAAAAATTTTAAATCCATAGAATCTTGGTTAGTTTGCTTGAAATTTTCTTTGGCTTTACCTTTGTTTTGGGTTCTGTTGTTTATCTAACCACACTCCATTTTTCTAACAAGTTGGTTACAAGGGTTTTAGCTTCTTCTGCGTAATCATTCTTACATGGGTTTTAGTTCTGGATCCAATGTTCAGAGTTTCAATGATTTCTCACATGGGGTCTTGTTTGGTTCCTCCATCGTCATATATAACTATGCTAACAATGTAATGGAGGTTGGGGTTTGTATTTGATGTCCCTTGTCCTTCACATGGCTTCCACATGCATTCTTTGCACTTCCTTTTTTAAAATTGGATTCTTCTCTTACCCACCCAAACAGTCCCTTATTCCCATTCCCACAGGCCACAACCAATGCTAAATCCTGCACTAATTGCTAGGTTTTAGGCAAAAACGAGGAAGACTTTTGCTGATCATCTTAATCTTTTCTTATCATCATCTTCTAGTTCCTGTAGTCTGCTTTTAATGATAACAATGATTGTGGTTATGACTGAGGGGTGGCCAAACCACAATGTGTATTTTGAAATTGTGGATAAGATCACTAACAGTGTACCCCATGAATACTTAAGGCCAATGCATAACACCAGTTGGTGGTTACTGCTACCTCTGTGCAATTGTCATTATGTAAGGGTTACTATTACTTTCCCGGTAGAGGTCAGAGTCGAAGCGATGACAAATACTCATCTACGTACCTAAGCAACATGTCATGGGTTTGAGTCAAAAATCAGTCTCTCTTGAATTGAAGATAAATGTCTATTGCTTACCTCAGATATCTCTATTAGAGGGAATCTTTTGCATACATGCACCTTTTAAAAGCTTCCATTATTGGTCATTAGCTTTGTTCTTATTACCTCTCTCCTAATCTTAACTTTTGGTATTAAAACTATTTTCAATCATTTTGGGGGATCCAACAACAATTTCAACTAATTCCTACCTCTCCAATATGACAGCTTCTAAGATGTTGGCCTTATTGTCTGAACAATGAATTTAAGAATCCTAATTGGCAGATTTAGATCCTCACTATTATATTTTCACTCGATGGTAGATCATCTATCATTAATACTCATTGGATCCACCATTTCCAAGTGGGTTCTTCGCCTATACACGGTTGACGATTTACCATTGAGTGAAATTAAAAAAAAAATGTAATGAAGAGGATCTCAATTCCCAATTATCAGTACGGGTTGACGGAAATCATGCTTCCGGAGGGAGCTGGAGTTCAAAATAAGAATTTGTATACGCAACCCAAGACGGTTGGGATAAGACTGCAATGAATTGAGTTGGTAGGAAAATAAAAGGTGCAAGCAAACAAGTTCTAGATAAACCAGCTAACAGACATTAATACTTCATTTCTGATAGGTTAAGCTTTCTCATTCAATCCCAATTTGTCTAAAAGCTCATGTTGGTCCAAATTTTTTTAGAGTGGTCTTGTTAGTGTCCCCATATGACATGGTGGGCTCAACTTTTTTATTTTTATTTTTCTTTTGGTGGATAAATAAATTTTATTTCCGTAAAAATAAAGATATTACAGTAATGAAGAAAACACGTCCAGAATGGTATTCAGAGTGCATCATAGNGTCTTGTTAGTGTCCCCATATGACATGTGGGCTCAACTTTTTTTTTTTTTTTTTTTCTTTTGGTGGATAAATAAATTTTATTTCCGTAAAAATAAAGATATTACAATAATGAAGAAAACACGTCCAGAATGGTATTCAGAGTGCATCATAGGAAGACCACTCAATGGTGGGCTCAACTTGGTCCAAGCTCTAATTATTCTTCCTTGCTTTTCTGGCCTAGAGTTTTCCTGTCCTCTTTTCTGGGTAAGGCCCCTAATTAAAACACGATGCAAATTGCATTAGATTCTGATGTGCAGGTGATGGTTGTTTGCCCTAGGGATGTAATATACATAAGATTTGCTATGTGTCTCGCAAGAAAAATCAACGGGAATAACTTTTATTGTCCAAGCGATAACAAGTGCTTATTCGTTCAAGTGGTACGTTAGAGACTCGAGTTTTCATTGATTCCTCTAGAGATGAAAGTTTTATGTACTGGANGAAGACCACTCAATGGTGGGCTCAACTTGGTCCAAGCTCTAATTATTCTTCCTTGCTTTTCTGGCCTAGAGTTTTCCTGTCCCTAATTAAAACATGATGCAAATTGCATTAGATTCTGATGTGCAGGTGATGGTTGTTTGCCCTAGGGATGTAATATACATAAGATTTGCTATGTGTCTCGCAAGAAAAATCAACGGGAATAACTTTTATTGTCCAAGCGACAACAAGTGCTTATTCGTTCAAGTGGTACGTTAGAGACTCGAGTTTTCATTGATTCCTCTAGAGATGAAAGTTTTATGTACTGTATACGACCTTTAGCTTAGATGCAAGCTCGTTATAAAATTTGCTACTTTGGGAATACTTATGATCTCTATCATAGCAAGAAAATAAACCAAATCAAACCAACTAACTGGCCAAAAATAGTAGAAACATTGACTTGAAAAAGAAAAAAGGACTTCTTCAGACTTTCAGTTATTTTGCCACAAATCAGGCCGCTGATTTTTCATGTTCAAACAATGGTGAGGCCAATTTATTNAGACTTTCAGTTATTTTGCCACAAATCAGGCCGCTGATTTTTCATGTTCAAACAATAGTGAGGCCAATTTATTCTCTCTCTCTCTCTCTCTCTCTCAGTTTGAATAAACCACTCGAAATATAAATTATTTTATCTGCTGACTATTATTCAAACGTTGAATGTTTACAATTACCCATAAATTGCGCACACCATATGTAAACCAAGAAAATTTTGGCATAATGAAACCGAAGACACCAACGTAACAAACAACCTCTGAAGTTTGTCCAACCCAAAAGATACACACTTGATGACATGGAATGTAACTAACTCGAAATTCTCTTTCAGAATTGTAGTATAAACGTTAAACAGGTTAGTCACTCTGTCTCAAGGATCATGACACAACCACAAGTCTAGAAGGTACAGACAAGCAACAAGTTAGAAATTCTCCGCTAGTGAAAGAAATTGCTATGCCAAAAGAAAAATCCTTATCCCTTAATACAGACGTTCTACTTGAGAATCAATTCAGAGTGCTGCAAGAGGAAGACAATCATGAACCTTTAGTGGACCTACCTAATCAACTTCAATCCATTGCTGAGAAAGACATCAAGAAGGTTGACATGTGATAAAGAAATGGAAAGCAAGGGGCACGAATTTGATAAAGAGGATGGCATGCACGACTTAGTCTCATATAAATCTGAGGATTCAATGGATGAATATGGAACTAGCTTTGGCAAAACATACATTAACCAAGATGTTTAAAGGATATTGTTGAATGTGTGCATCATTAGCTGCAGGGTTGCTGATATGGATGCTCACATGGCTAGCAGAGGTGGCTGCACATGTAAAACTGAGGCCGCAAGCTCAGGTTTGAATGTCAGGTGTTTTTAAGATCAGGTTTTAAGGGTTGCAACTGATATTTAATGCATTATATACTCTTTGACCAAGTTTTTAGGATATTTGTTTTGATTTTTTGTTATCTATTAACTGTTAATGTTAGTAGCTAAATTTTAGGAAGTTTGTTGCTTTTATTTCTGGTTTTTAGTTGCAAACTCATGTATTTAAGCAGATCAGTCTTTAATAAAAATAATAACCTTCTCCCATTTTCTTTTGTTCTTTATATGCTCTCTTTTTTTTGTTCTTATTTAAGTTTAACTAAGCTACAATTACAACAAATTGGTATCAGAGCAGTCTTCTTAAAGGGACTTGTGAGTGAACCTCACCAAAAAAAAAAAAAAAGGCCTAAACACCTTGCTTCCATCCATTAAATAAATGGATTCTCAAACACCATTCATAGCACTAGCACCACTAGTGTTTAATGGTGACAATTATCATGTCTGGGTAGTCAGAATGGAGGCACACCTAGAGACAAATGATCTCTGGGAAGCTGTTGAGGAAGACTACGAAGTTCTTCCATAACCAAACAATCAATGGCATANGGGAAGCTGTTGAGGAAGACTACGAAGTTCTTCCATTACCAAACAATCCAACAATGGCACAGCTCAGAAATCATAAGGAAAGGAAAGGAAAACAAGATAGTCAATGGCAAAGCTTCTTTGTTTGCTGTTGTCTCACCAGCAATTTTCACCAGAATTATGACCATGAAATCAACATTTGAAATCNCTTTGTTTGCTGTTGTCTCACCAGCAATTTTCACCAGAATTATGACCATGAAATCAGCATTTGAAACCNTCATAAGGAAAGGAAAGGAAAACAAGATAGTCAATGGCAAAGCTTCTTTGTTTGCTGTTGTCTCACCAGCAATTTTCACCAGAATTATGACCATGAAATCAACATTTGAAATCTAAAATTTCCTCAAGAATGAATATGAAGGAGATGAGAGGATCAAGGGAATGCAAGTGCTGAATCTAGTAAGAGAATTTGAGATGCAGAAAATGAAGGAGTCAGAAACAATCAAAGAATATGCTGATAAGCTTCTTAGCATTGTCAACAAGATAAGATTACTTGGTTATGAATTTTTTGATTCAAGAATAGTTCAGAAAATATTAGTAACTATCCCTGAAAGATTTGAAGCTANACAAAGTTCTTCCATTACCAAATGATCCAACAATGGCACAACTCAGAAATCATAAAGAAAGGAAAACAAGAAAGTCAAAGGCCACAGCTTCTTGTCAACAAGGTAAGATTACTTGGTTCTGAATTTTCTGATTCAAGAATAGTTCAAAAAATATTAGTTAACTATCCCTAAAAGATTTGAAGCTACTATTTCTTCCTTGGAGAATGCTAAAGATCTGTCAAGAATCAGCTTGGCAAAACTTTTAAATTCTTTATAGGCCCAAGAACAAAGAAGAATAATGAGGGCTGAAGGTTCTGTGGAGGGAGCATTGCAAGCTAAATTGCAAATCAACCAAGCAGAAAATGGCAAGAAAAACAAAAACAAAAAGAAGAATTCTAGCACACCAAGAGCAGCTGCTAACACCAGCAACAGTAGTGGAGGAAACAACAAAGAATTTCCTCCTTGTAGACACTGTGGCAAAAAGGGTCATCCACCTTTGAAGTGTTGGAGAAGACTTGATGTTAAGTGTGATAAGTGCAATAAGTTGGGGCATCATGAGAGAATCTGCAAAAGCAATTTTCAGCAGAGAAATGAGCCTCAAGTTGCATACCAGCAGGAGGAGGAAGAACAATTGTTTGAAGCAACTTGTTTTGCAAGCAGCAACTCAAGTGAATGTTGGCTAGTGGTTGTACCAATCATACGACCTATGATCAAGAACTTTTCAGAGAGTTAGACAGATCAGAGGTATCAAAAGTCAGAATTGGCAATGGTGAGCACATTACTGTCAAAGGAAAGGGAATTGTAGCAATTGAAAGTTGCACAGGTATTAAACTAATTATTGATGTTTTGTTTGTACCTGATATTGACCAAAACTTGATAAGTGTGGGACAATTACTTGAGAAGGGATTTAAAGTCATCTTTGAAGATAAGCAATGTCTAATCAAAGATGCCAATGATAAGGAAGTCTTTATAATCAAAATGAGAGGCAAAATCTTCTCACTAGATCCAATGAAGGAGGAACATGCAACTTATCCTATTGCTATGAGCAACACAAAGACTCGGCACAAAGACTAGGTCATTTTCATCATGCAACAATCTTATTTATACAAAGGAAGCAGCTGGTTCAGGGATTACCTCACTTGGAAGCTGATGTGCCAAATTGCAAGGCTTGTCAGTTTGGCAAACAAGCAAGACTACCCTTCTCACAGTCAACTTGGAGAGCAACTAAGAAGCTGCAATTCATCCACACTGATCTGGCTAGACCTCANGTTTGGCAAACAAGCAAGACTACCCTTCTCACAGTCAACTTGGAGAGCAACTAAGAAGCTGCAATACATCCACACTGATCTGGCTAGACCTTAGAGAACTCCTTCACTTAAAGGGAGTAAATATTATATAATTTTCATTGATGACTTCACTAGAATGTGTTGGATTTATTTTCTCAAATTTAAGTCAGAAGTTGCAAGAGTTTTTTTTTAAATTCAAGTAGTGGATTGAGAACCAAAGTGGCTGCAAGATTTAAGTTCTAAGGTTTGACAATGGCAAAGAATATACTTCAGAACAACTTAACTTATTTTGTGATGAAGCAGGCATTGAACATCAACTTACTGCTCCATACACTCCACAACAGAATGGAGTGAGTGAAAGGAAGAACAAAACAATTGTGGAAATGGTTCGGTACATGCTCTATGAAAAAGGATTGCCCAAAGAGTATTGGGCAGATGCTGCAAACAATACAATATTTCTGCTAAACTGGCTTCCCACCAAAGTAGTGAATGGAAAGACTCTTTTTGAGGCCTGGTATGGTTACAAGTCTTCTTTGCAAAATTTTAAACTGTTTGGATGCTTGTGTTTTACTCATGTGCCACAGATAAAAAGAGACAAGCTTGATAAGAAAGCTGAGCCTGACATCTTTGTGGGATATAGCTCAATATCTAAGGCTTGCAGAGTTTTCCATCCTCACACAAGGAAAATTCTGATAAGCAAGGATGTGCACTTTATGGAGAATGAGCAATGGAGCTGGAATACTGTAGAAAAGAAGCTGATTACTGATCCTATACAAAATCAGGATGAGTTATTTGATGACCTCCTATAAGAGGCACTAGATTACTCTCTGATGTTTATCAGAGATTCAACGTTGCAATTCTTGAACCTGCAGAGTATTGGGAAGCTGAAAAGGATGCCAAATGAAGGGTTGTAATGCAGAAGGAGTTCTCCATGATTGAAAAAAATTAGACATGGGAACTTGTTGAAAGGCCTGAACACAGAAAGGTGATTGGAGTCAAGTGGGTGTTTAGAACAAAGTTAAATGCAAATAGCTCAATTAACAAGCACAAAACAAGGTTAGTGGTAAAAGGGCAAGCTCAAGTTTTTTGTGTGAATTTTTTTGATACATTTGCCCCTGTTGCAAGGCTAGATACAATCAGGCTGCTGTTAGCCATTGTAGCACAAAAAAGATGGAAAATCTATCAACTTGATGTGAAATCAGAATTTCTAAATGGATTTCTAGAGGAAGAAATCTATGTTGAGCAACCTAGAGGTTTTGCTGTGAAAGGACGTGAGAACAAGGTTTATCTTTTGAAGAAGGCTTTGTATGGTTTAAAACAGGCCTCAAGGGTTTGGTACAACAGANGAAATCAGAATTTCTAAATGGATTTCTAGAGGAAGAAATCTATGTTGAGCAACCTAAAGGTTTTGCTATGAAAGGACGTGAGAACAAGGTTTATCTTTTGAAGAAGGCTTTGTATGGTTTAAAACAGGCCCCAAGGGTTTGGTACAACAGAATTGATGGGCATTTGTTGGACTTAGGCTTTGTTAAAAGCCTTAGTGAATCAACTTTATATGTCAAAGGTGATCAAGCTAACTTAATTGTGATCTCTTTGTATGTTGATGATCTTCTAGTTACAGGTAACAATACTGAACTTATCCAGCAGTTCAAAGAAGACATGATGCAAGTCTTTGAGATGACCGACTTGAGAGAAATGTCTTACTTCCTTGGAATGGAGATTAAACAAGAAGAGGATAAATTTTTCATCTGTCAAAGAAAGTATGCAAAGGAGATACTAAAGAAATTTAACATGGAGAATTGTAAAAGCATGAGTACTACAATGTGTCAAAAGAAGAAGTTGTGCAAGGATGATGGAGCTGAACATGCAGATGAAACTCTCTACAAAAGTTTAATTGGCTGCTTAATGTATCTCACAGTAACAAGACCAGATATCTTGCATGCTGTAAGTGTACTGTCAAGGTTCATGAATTGTGCAAGTGAAAGTCATTTTAAAGCAGTAAAAAGAGTTTTAAGGTATGTCAAGGGAACCTTAAGTTATGGTATCAAGTTCAGTACATGTCAGAGTTTCAAGTTGCAGGGTTACTCTGACAGTGATTGGGCAAGATCTTTAGATGACATGAAAAGTACATCAGACAATTGTTTCAGCTTTGGATCAAGNGTGTACTATCAAGGTTCATGAATTGTGCAAGTGAAAGTCATTTTAAAGCAGTAAAAGGAGTTTTAAGGTATGTCAAGGGAACCTTAAGTTATGGTATCAAGTTCAGTACATGTCAGATTTTCAAGTTGCAGGGTTACTCTGACAGTGATTGGGCAGGATCTTTAGATGACATGAAAAGTACATCAGACAATTGTTTCAGCTTTGGATCAGGTGTGTTCTCTTGGTGTTCGAAAAAATAAGAAATTGTTGCACAATCAACAGCTGAAGCAGAGTTTATAGCAGCCACAGCTGTTGTTAATCTGGTCTTATGGCTAAGAAAAGTTCTAATTGATTTACACTTGGAGCAAGGAATGAGTACAGAGGTGATGGTGGATAACCAAGCAGCCATAGCCATCTCCAACAATCTAGTTTTTCATGGAAAAACAAAGTATTTCAGTATAAAGTTGTTCTTTCTCAGAGATGTTCAAAAAGATGGTGCAATGTGTTTGAAGTACTGCAAGACTAAAAACCAACTAGCAGATATCTTCACTAAAGCTCTTCCTAGAAGCAGGTTTAAGTTTCTAAGAGAGAAACTTGGAATCTCCAGCCACTGATGCAAGGAGGAGTGTTGAATGTGTGCATCATTAGATGCAGGGTTGCTGATATGGATGCTGACATGGCTAGCAAAGGTGGCTGCACATGTAAAACTGAGGCTGCAAGCTTAGGTTTGAATGCCAGGTGTGTTTAAGACCAGGTTTTAAGGGTTGCAACTGATATTCAGTGCATTATATACTCTTTGACCAAGTTTTTAGGAGATTTGTTTTGATTTT
>CAUOFW020002060.1:0-59132 GCA_963454935.2 Ilex paraguariensis
ATGAAGTGAGCTTGTGAACTGCAAAAGTAATATCTGGGCGAGATAAAGTGAGATAAAGAAGTTTCCCAACAAGTCCACCATAGTTGGTTATATCAGGAAGCAGTTCCCCCGTCAATGGGCAGTTAAACAAAGTTTTGGATCCATTGGAACAGCAATGGGCTTACAAGCCAAGTATCCAGCGTCCTCAAGTAATTGTAAGGTGTAATGACGTTGAGAAAGCACAATACCTTGCTTGGACTGAGGAATCTCAAGACCAATGAAGTACTTGAGACAACCAAGATCCTGAGCTTAAACTATGTATGCAGAAACTGTTTGAGCTCATCAATAGCTTGAGGTGAAGGACTAGTAAGGATGATATCATCCACATAAAACTAGAAGAGCAACAAAAGAGGATCCATGACCTTTTGTGAAAAGAGAGTAATCAGATTTTGACTGAAGAAAGCCAAATTTGAGCAAAGCTTGAGAAAATTTGGAATACCATTGTCTCGAACTTGCTAGAGCTCATCAATAGCTTGAGGTGAAGGACTAGTAAGGATGATATCATCCACATAAACTAGAAGAGCAACAAAAGAGGATCCATGACCTTTTGTAAAAAGAGAGTAATCAGATTTTGACTGAAGAAAGCCAAATTTGAGCAAAGCTTGAGAAAATTTGGAATATCATTGTCTCAAAGCTTGCTTGAGACCATAAATGGACTCGTGAAGCTTGCATACTAGTTTGCTTGGAGACGGAGAGGACTCCCCTATCGAAGATAGCCGAGAGGGAGATCCATATAGATGTCCTCAAAAAGATCGCCATTTAAAAAGGCGTTGTTGACATCAAATTGAGCTAGATGCCAATTATGTGAGGCAGCAAGGGCAAGAAGAACCTTCACAGTCACTAATTTTGCCATTGGAGAAAAAGTTTCAACAAAGTCCAAACCTTCTTGTGTGTGTATAGCCTTTGGCTACCAAACGAGCCTTATATCGCTTAATAGCTCCATCCGATTTAAGCTTGATCTTGTAAATCCATTTGCAGCCAATGGTATGCTTGTCAGGAGGAAGAGAAGTGATTGTCCAAGTGTTGTTTACTTCCATAGCTTTGTTTACTTCCATAGTTTTCAACTCTTCATGCATAGCCAATCTCCATTCAAGAAACTTCACTGCTTGGTGATAGTATTGAGGCTCAACCTGAGAGGATACACTGAGCACAAACTATTTGTGTGAATTAGAAAGAACATGATAAGATATGTAGTTAGAGATTGGATAAGATGTGGAAGTTGAAGCATGAGAAGGAAAACCAGCAAGTAAATTGCAGTGATAATCCTTCAAGTAATTAGGTGGACAAATTGCTCTGGTAGATTTTCGAAGAACAACATCACTAGATGTAGAAGGAACAATTGTTGTAATATCATCTACTGGAATAGTAGCTACCAAAGTAGAAACAACACTAGAGGGAGAAACAATTGGAAAATTAGTATCAGGACAGTCAATGAGAAGATTAGCTACCGAAGTAGAAACAACACTAGAGGGAGAAACAATTGGAAAATTAGTATCAGGACAGTCAATGGCAAGATTAGTTGGAACGTCAGAAATAACAGGTGGATCAGGAACATGTAAAGAAGCAAAATCTGAAATAAAATGAGCTTGTAATGAAGAATGTGGCAGAACCAAATCTAGAAATAGATCAGTAACTTGATCTGAACTAGCAATAGCATGAAAAGGAAACACTTCCTCGTGAAACACTGCATCTCGTGAAAGAAGAACTTGTTTGGTCTCCACATCATAAAATTTATAACCTTTCACACCAGCTGGATAACCAAGGAAAACACAAACTCGAGCACGAGGTTGGAACTTGGTTCGATGAGCAGCTAAGGTGGAAACAAATGCTAAACAGCCAAAAACTCAAAAATGAGTGTAATCAGGAGCTGTTTTGTATAACAAATGAAAAGGTGTGTTGTGCCTCAAAAGTGGAGAAGGAGTTTTGTTAATCAAGAAAACCGCAGTAAGAACACAATCTATCCAAAAAGAAACTGGAATCCTGGATTGAAAAAACAATGACCGAGCCACATTCAAGAGGTGTTGATGTTTTCGCTCCACAACCGAGTTTTGTTAGGGCCCGTCAACACATGAAAACTGATGCAAAACTCCCTTATCTTGGAAAAAATCAGCAAAAGATAACTCATGTACATTTTCAGATCGAAACATCTTGATTTTGGCATTAAACTGAGTTGAAGCCATGTTGAAAAACTTCGGTACCACTGAGACAGCATCAGATTTATTCCTCAACAAATAAACCCAAGTAAAACGAGTGCAATCATCAACAAGAGTCAAGAAAAATCAATGACCAATATAAGAAATAGTTTGATATGGCCCCCAAATATCACAGTGCACAAGATCAAAAGGAGATTTGGACAAATGATTATTGTATTCAAAGGACAGCCTTCTTTGCTTAGCAAGAGGACAAATATAACAAGGATTTGACTTATGTAATCTAGTCACATCACATTTCAACTGATCTTTCAAAGAATCAAGTCTCTTAAAGGAAATGTGTCCTAGCCTATTATGCCAAATATGAGTAGAAACATTATTGACAAAAGCATTGGAAATAGAATTCAAACACTGAACATTAAGAACATAGAGATCTTGGACTTTGTCACCCCTGCCAATCATCCTCTTGGTTGAAAGATCCTGGATAACAAAGCAGTCAGGAAGGAAACTCACTGTAAAACCAGAACCAATAACTAAAGCACTGACTGAGATCAAGTTGAATTTGAATTGAGGGACAAACAATACATCTTTAAGCACAAGGTCAGAATTCAGTTTAACATCACCAGCAAAATGGACCAAAATCTGAGAATAATTTGGCAAAGTAACTATGGTGTGATGAATAGAATGCAAAGAAACAAAGGCATTGGCTTGTGAACAAATATGTCGAGTAGCTCCTGAGTCTACAATCTAGAACTGATTGGATGAAATTGGAGGACTCAAAGACATAGAGAAGCAAATACCTACGAGGCAGTTAGTTTGAGAAGGATCAGGAGTATTGGTGACCTTTGCTGAGTTACTCAAATGTGTAGAAAGCATGGACATTAGCTATTGATATTGATTGGAGTTCAGATTCTGAACAAAACCTCCAAAAGAATTAGACTAATCTGGTCTATCATCAGAAGTAGAAAGTTGATGAGCAGCAGCATTAGAATTGTTGTTGGACCCGAATTTATATCCAGGAGGATATCCATGGATCTTGTAGCAACGATCCATAGTATGTCCAAGAATCTTATAATGTGTGCAATAAGGCCTATCTCTTTTCTGATTCTTAGAAGCACTGAAAGTGGAATTCTAAAAATTTTGAGAACCAGATCCACCATATTTAGCAACATGTGTTTTAACAGCAAAGGCCAGTGTGCCAGTAGAATTGCTCGAATCAGAGGAAGAATTAGTTCTCCTTTGTTGTTCCTCTTGAACAATCAGAGAGAAAACACGATTAATGGAAGGCATCGAATCCATGAGAAACAACTGACCACGAACTTGAGAGAAAGAATCATTAAGTCCCATTAAGAAGGACATTATGTACTCCATATGATGATGATCGTTAAGATTTTTAACTCCACCACAATAACAATTATGCCGGTAATTACTCAGTTCTTCCCATATAGTTTTCAACTTTGTGAAGTAAATGCTAACAAAACTCTGTTCTTGACACAAATTCATCAATTCACGTTTAAGCTGAAAAATTCTAGGTCAGTTCCTTTGTTGAAAACGATCCCTAAGATCTAGCTAAATCTCACCTGCAGAAGTAGCAAAAATAATACTGGCAGAAATTTCCCTTGAAACTGAATTCAAGATCCAAGATATAACAATATTATTATTGTGAATCTAGGAGTTGAACAGATTATCATCAGTACCTTGAGGCTCAGGAATGGAACCATCAACAAATCTCAATTTGTTCTTCACAGATAGGGCAATTAACATCACGCGACTCCAATTGGTATAATTCTCACCGGTGAGCAGCTGCGAGACGAGCACTTGCCCAGGACTATCAGAATGATGAAGATAGTAAGGATTCGAAGGTTCTTCAATGGCGGAATGATTCGAATTGGTACCCTGTCAAGAATTGGAATTACTCATCGAGGGAAGAGTCATCATATTGAAGAGAACAAGAACAATCAACGAAGGAAGAAGAAAATAAGCAAATTTGCAGCGGATCAAATCTACTCTGATACCATATTAAGCTTGAGAAAAAAAAGAGCCAAGAAGAAGAGAGAAGAAGGAAATGATTTTTATTCATTCATCGAACAGTTACAAAAGAGGAAAAAACTAATATAAATAGCAGGGAAGAAAAATTATAATCTATCTACTCTGTACAACCAATGAACAAATGACATTTGTGCAAGTCTAACAAACTCTAATCTACAATATTACACCCTAATAACAAACACATTATTCTCAACATAATAATGTAATATGAAAACTCACCCATCTAAGCGAAATCTTTCTCAAACATCAATGAGTTGAGGAGACGTGTAAAGCCCTGTTCGGAAGCCACAATGTGGCACATGCTCAATTAGATTATAGAACTGTGTTCTTATCGACAAAAAAATTAAATTACGACAATTGACGATGAGGTACATTACATGGAAGATTGCTATGCAAACAAATTGTACTGCGGCGTAATAGCTTCCTCCAAGGATAAGTTCTTAATGATATTGGTATATATACCCACCATAATTCACAGCAAGGATAAGTTCTTGATGATATTGGTATATATACCCACCATAATTCACAGCACAGAATATCAGACAGCCAAGCAACAATAGTTTTGTATACTAGCTAGAATAAGAATGAGCCGAAGATCAAATGAGGGAGGGTGTAGTCAAGATAAGATGAAGGGAGAACCAACAAAACCAAGAGAAGAGAAACTAAGTTTGAATATGGGGCGCTGCTAGCTAATGCTTGAGTTGTAGCACATAATCAACACATTTGCGAAGGCCGAAAAAAGCAATCACAGCCTCTGGTTAGGTCAATGTCACCAGGATCGTTGGTCGATTTTGTATGTGGTAGTGGTAGGCATGGGCACCAGTAGGCGATACAATACTTTCTTGGATATGCAAAGCAATGGGGGTAGACTTTCTTGGATAGTTCTTTGGGTTGTGAATCACTTTTGCATTTTTTTCCGGATTGATCTCACTATTACATGAAGTAATCTATAATTAGTCACCCTTGCATCAATTTATAATCTATATAATAAAGTAAAACAAAATTTGAAACCAAAAGACAAAGAGTGGTTCATATCGTTTTGTGATAAAATATAAACACATCTAACGAACAACGTAATCCTAACATAAAAGACAGTTCAGATCATCTCAAAAATTTTAATCTAACGGTCTACAATTAGTCCTGAATTTTTTTTTTTGCCATGAAAAAACCTCTTATCGTAAGACTCTACACTCCTATTTCTCATACGTCTCTACTTTAAACTTGAAAAAGTACAATAACAATTCAGATTGAATTCATTTTAAATTAAATGATCTAAATGTTATATGTTAAAAGATTATTATTTGTACCTTAATTTAGGTTGGTTTGTTTAATTTCTAATTTTATGATAAAACTTTGCATAAAATTAAAAATAGTTCTATTAAACACACATAAAATACATAATATTTCTAAGTATAGTCCTTCTTTTTTAAAGTTTGACAGTTTAATATTTAACCCCAATAACCGCATACGCATCGTCATTACAACACAAAAATCAGTACTCAAATTAATAATATCACCATTTTTGGACATGTAAGTTATTTAGTATATCAATTTTTTCAAAATTTTTGGTATAATATTTCATTAAAAATCATTATATACTTACTATATAATTTTTCAGCATTTTTATTACAAACTGATTCATACTTAGAGCACACTATAAGTAGATCTTTTTATCATGCATCTTAGTACCGATGGTTGATGTTTATTTCTTGCTTCTTATCAATCAATGAAGTTTAAATTATCTTTATAATCCATAAATAAAATCATCAAGTTATTATTCATACTAAAAATAAATTATTACTCTATGAAAACTTACAATTCTCAAAAAATTAAAAAAAAAATTCAAAGCCCAAGTTAATCAGCAATTATAAGAAATAAGTGACCATTACAAAAAAAATAAGATATCAATTGTACCAACAAAAAATGTTCAAAACCAATCTAATCACTATGTGTTGAAATTATTTAAACATCCTATCTTCGTGTGTTGAAATTTTATAAGTAAAATAGTGCCTTCAGGTACGGACAAATGACTAGTTATTTTATATTTGATACTCTCTTTTAAATCTGAAATGGTTTGTAAATTTTATATATCCATACATACATGCCACTTAAATATTTCCTTATTTATTTATGATAAGAATTTCAAAGCAAATCAATATGGGGCTACGGTTACTATTTGACATAAAAAATGTGTGTGATCTAGGGAACGAACCCATCCTATCGGGAATCGGTGCACCCATATTGTGGGTCATTTGAGATTGGACGATTTCTGGCAAACTCTAGGTCAGATAAGGCTCAGTTATTGTAGAAATGAAAATATGTCATAAAGATGCCTATATAGAGATACATGAAAAACAAAAGTTCATTTGAAAACAAGAATTAGTTAATGCTTGTATGAACCCTTCTTACTCTCTAGTGTCTACTAGAGATAATTGCCTTCCCTTTGGTGCCTGCCACATGGATAATCTTCATATGTGAAATAGACTCATCCAATTCCAATATCTACAATTCATGGAGTGCATAATGTAAGCTTGGATTTGCAAAAACGCTGCAGGCAGCAATGTGCACCAAAGTTTGAAAATTTCCATAGAAAAAACTACCTTGAGATAGTCCAACAGTAAATCAAAACGATCACCCATGTTGCTGTTATCCGCCCGACTACGTTTCGTACTCAGAGAAGACGGTGCCTTCATTGCCTCCTCATATGGCGACACATTAGGTTTGGATGTGCCACTTTCACCTTTACCAAAATGCAACACCAGATTCTACACTTATAAGCCTTTTGGTACGTTGAAAAATTAAAATGATAAAAAGTCAGAAGGATTAAAATTAGAGGGATAAAAAGTTTGGGGATAAATAAAATATAGGAAAAAAAATATGAAAAATGGAAAAGTAAATTTCAACTTATCAAAATTAATCCCTCTAAAATTAGAATAAAAGTGAATAGGAAGTTAATTACGTTGTTGAAATAAATCTTATTTATATATATTATTTGATATATATATATATATATATATATATATATATATATATCAATTATATATTATATATACATTAATTTTATATATAAGCACAATAGTAAAATATGTATTATATATATATATATATATATATATATATATATATATATATTTTTTTTTTTTTTAAATTATAAATTATAAAAATTAAAAAAAAAAATCTATCTAGTAAATGAAAAAAAAAATTAAGGAAAAATTTCAACTACACCTATTCTAGGGTATTATATCTTCAAAAACACCTTCCTCTGTTATTCAAACTATCGCCGATATATTTCTAGTTTATATTTAAACATCTTTGACATCTCCTATTGTTAAATCATCGTTTCTAACCAAAAAAAAAAATTAAAATACTAAAATTACCCTTACATAAACCACAAATAATATTTGATATAAAATTTAAGTCAATTAAAATTTATTTTTTTACATATTCAAATTTTAATCAATTCAAATTTATTTTTCTATATATTAAAATAAAATTTGAGTCGATTAAAATTCAATTTGAACTAATTAAATTTTATTTTTTAAGTATTAAAATTCAAGTCTATTAAAAAAATTTACATACTAAAATTAGAGCCAATTTGAACTCTACTTGAGTTGTTAGCATTAGTTAAAATTTGTTTCGAGTAGATTAAAATTTATATTTTTTCTTATTAAAATTCGATTCAAGTTGATTAAAATTTATTTTTTTTATATTAAAATTTGAGTCAATTAAAATTTATATTTTTTATGTATCAAAATTCGGACCAATTAAAATTTAATTTGAGTTGATTAAAATTTGATTCGATACGTAAAAAAATATAATTTTTATTCGACTCGAATTTTAATACATAAAAAATAATTTTAATTAACTCGAATCGAGTTTTAATCGGTCTGAATTTTAGTAAATAAAAAAAATTTAAAATAAAAGGAGTCTCATTGAAAATATGTTTATTTAAAAAGGGTGCGGATGGAATTTTTCTTAAAATATATCACGAGTAATTTGGTAAAATTATATTCTAATTAACACTTTTAATTTAATAGAGATGTCTGTGAATATTTAAAAAATAAAATAGGTGTCTTTAAAATATAAAACTAACAGATTTGAAATCTTAATCATAACTCTAAAGAAGTATTAATGAAACAATATGCAGATACATGTGTGTGTGTGTGTGTGTGTGTGTGTGTGTGGGGTCAATGGATTGAATCGAAGTGAATCGGACGAAGAAAGAAATTGAGTGTGGTACCTCCAACCATGTTGATTTGGCTATGAAGTTTAAAACCTGAATTCAACAGATTATTGAGTCAAATAAACCAAGCATATGAATCTAAACAGCGAGCGAGAGAGAGAGAGAGAGAGAGAGGGTGACCTGATGAATGAGAGAAGGTAAAAGAAAGAGAGTAGACGTTCGAAGTGGTGAGTTGGTTTTTGGTATTTATTCTGAAATGTTGCAGGCGGTGGAAGATGAAGTGGAGCAGGAGAAGTCGGTGGGAAGACAAGACGATGTAGGTTGGAAGCTAGCATTCGGAATCTTCTAATTAAAAAGTGATCAGTGGCTTGCTGTTTTAGGGTAATCAGATTCAGACGCTCATGTTTGATTTATGGGCACTCCCCCCGCATTGCTCTCATTAGTGCGGGATTAAAGTTATCGCTCGATTCGGTGTTTAAGAGCACTTGCAGTTTTTTGCCATTTAGCTGTCATTGGTGAGTTCCTTTATAGATTCAAACTCTTATGATCATCACGCCTAAGCAATGTTTCACTCTGATTGCCACCTCCAACCTTTCAGATTCTAGTTGTCAAATTTCATGTAATAATACTTGATCATCCATAATATATTAAGGGTTAATTGTAAACTACACTACAAAAGATCTATTCAATTTTAATTTGAACAGCCGTGAGTTTGCCATCTAATTGGGTAAATTATATCTAGACCTCCTCAAGTTTTTCAATTAATTACTTAGACTCTTTACATTTAGAATATTACACCGACACCTCCTAAGAATCAAAATATGACTATAAATGTTCCCTCAATTGAATATCTAAATAATTATGTTCAAATGATATATATCATTGAATATAAAAAAAAAATTATATAATACTAGTACCGTTAAACATTATATAATACCTGCACTGTATTAGGCATTCAAAGGGTAAACTTGATTTTGAACTTTAGAGTACAATGAACCCACAATACAGAGTAATATGAAAATTATAGTTGTTAATTAAGATAAAATCATGTTTTTAATGATTATATTAACGAATATTGACAACAGGAGATTATGTGTTATACGTGCATAAACGTGAGGGGTATAGGTGTAATATTTTAAATGTGAGGGGTCTAAGTGATTAAATGACAAATTTGAAGTCTAAGACTAGGTATAATTTACCCAACTAATTTTAGACAGCAAACTCACAACGGTTAGTTTCAGCTGTCAATTGATACAGATTAATATTTTTTAGAGTGTAAATTAAATTTTTTTATCTTTGAGAGTACAAATTAAAATTCAAGAGATCTTTCAAGGTACAATTTGCGATTAACCCATACATTAATATATAATTTATTTATACCCAATTAAATCTCATATTTACATTTATGATTCACGATTTATTATTAATAGAAATTAAAGAAAAGTATATCAAGTAAAATTAGATCTTTGTATCAGCATGTAGTATGATTAATAATGTGTTTTTTCTTGTTTTTGTTGTGTATGTTTAAGTAAAAGAGACATGATTCCATTCAAATCTTGGTAATTTTTTGAAATCACGAGGGTTTTGTTTATCATGAATATCTTAGTTCTAACGTGAATAACTTATATTTTATCAAATCAAATAAAAAATTAGTCGAAGTGTGTATAAACTGTCAAGTTCGGCCCCACAAGCCAATACTTTTTTTTAACACAAACTCGTATTTTTGGCCAAAAATCAAGACCATCCCAAGGATTTATTCTAATAATTAGGTAGTGTGTGTACAAAATCAGCAATAATGTACTTGCGTATCAGGGGTTAGACCGATTGTGTTGGGAACGTTGTGTTCATATTATTTATTTTTAACAAATTGCGACACGTCCCCATTGCAATTGATATGAAGTTGGACAAAAATAAATTCGAACCGATTTATGTCAAAATCATTATTCGTTCGCTATAATTTTATTTTACCCTCCGGTTGTTCAAAAGAATACCAATAATCTCTACTTTATGGAAAGCAAGCTTTTTTTTTTATCAAAAAAACCAAGCTCATTCTATTATATAAATATACTAGTTATTGCGTACCTGAAGGCACAGAGTAATATGGTAAATAATAAATATATTTATATTGATATCTAAAATTAAATCGCAAACATAGAGAAAAGATAAAATAATTTAAATATCGATTTATAGTGGAGGTGAGAGATAGTGGACGATAGTGGTGGTGGTAATAATGGAGGCGACGATGGTGATGGTGGCGATGGCGGTGGTGGAGCAACGGTGGGGGTGGGGGTGGCGGTGGTGGTGGTGGTGGTGCCGACAGTGATAATGGCGGTGGTGGCGATGGCGGTGACGGTGGTGATGGTGACAGTGGTGATGGCGGGGCAGCGACAATGGTGGTGGTGGTGGTGGTGGTGGTGGAGGTGGAGATGGAGGTGGCGGTGGTGGCAATGGTGGTGATGGAGGTGGCGGTGGTGGCAATGGTGGTGATGGTACTATTCACAGCATCAACATACCAACGTAATTGTTGAAACGATAAATTATGATCACCAAAAAGCATTCCTCTTGCCTTTTCAACACTCATCCATGCTCGATCATAAGATATTGTTAGACCATAATCCAAATTAAAATCATTGACAACTTCAACGGCCCGAGTAAAGCTCTTTTCGCGAACGTGATCAACTATTAATTCTGCAATCAGATTAGAACTGAGCCGCTTATTTTGTACTGTACGTAGAGCAGCCCCACATGTGTGTTCATCATGTAATTTTCTTATGTAGAAAATATCATTTACCTTCTGGAGAATTGCATTAATACACCACCCTACATCCAGTGGAATATTTTGAAGCACACTCGGCGATAACCCGCTCTTTACAATTCTTAGCATAATTAAATTCAAATCCAACTTCGACTGAGTATTTGCAAAGAGCATTACGAAACTGTGACATACCACCTTTAAGCTTTTGTCCCTTATGACAAATTTCATTTACCTAACCAGATGAGAGTAAAACTTTCTCACTATGCGAACTAAACCGAGGCAACAAGTCTTCCTCTTAATCAAATCTAACATCATGTAATTCAACATCTTTAATAAAATCAATATCATCAATAACAAGTGACTCGTCATCTCGCACAAGACAGTCATATCAACATACTTCACTGCGATACATCTCACCAAATCAAACATGTTCTTCATATCTATATCATTGCGCAAAATACAATTCGAATGCCTAGGGATAGAGTATTACAACCCAACAACAACATTTGTCAAACAATCCCATGTGTCACAGATCCCATGCACAACGTCTTCTAACGTTGAACCCACACAAAATCAGAGGACTGATGTCGCATTACCGAATTTGCATACCGTCATTACGGTATCCTCCATTGTTCTTCATGTTAATAATTTTAACAGGAAAAAATAAAAATCAGTCAACACAATACGAAAATACTGTGACATGAATATGAAAGATAAACACCATATGCAATTTCTATAACAATAAATTATTAAGTGAAAAAATTAGCAACATCATTCACATACTGGAATACATAGTCCCTTTGAATAAAAAAAGAACGTCAAACCAAGTTTTTCTTGGGTAAAGTTTAGTCTTCAAATCAAAGAAGTTTAACAAATGTTATTTGAAATAATTATATGAACATGCATGACACCAACTGATTCTGTAATAATTAGAAAACAGGAAAAAAAAACCAAGAGCCTGACTTGAGGACATACTAGAAAATTGATGAACCTCTTGAAGAAGACTGATGATACTTATCGGTTGCTATATGAAAAAAATAAATTTGAAAAATGAAGATATGAAAAAACAAAAATATTTACTGCCAAAAATTTTGTAATCTTTTTAAAATTCAAACGTTTGATTGCCCATTGAAATAGGAAACCACTCATTTAATAAAAACAGAAAACAAAGAAAAGAAAACTACTAGATATTGCCTAAAATAAGCAAAGGGCATTTAGGTAATACTAAAATATGAAATTATGTACCTATCCACCAAATATTTTATAGAAAATATACTTACAAACTTAAAAGTTTGGGCAATGTACTTTTCCAGGAATATTTTCAAAAAAAATTACTCTCCCACAATTTTCTCAATAAAAAATAGATAAATTGTAAAGAGGTATACCAAATTAGACTTATTTGGCAAAAAGTACACACTAAAAAATATAGGGTTATTAAGTATTTAATTTTGATACTTATTTGTATCCAAGTACATAATTTGAATTTATCTATTTTTATTATGACATTTTTGCCCTCCATTAATCCATGTGTATTTAATGCACTACTATTCTTTGGAAAGTGGTGCATTAAACATCTCCTAATTTTATAGGAGAACTTTACATGAATGCAAATTTTGAAATTCAAACAAGTATTTATATACGTGTATATACATATATATAGTTTCTACCAAGATATTCTTTTTTTCACAAAATCCATTCTTACCAGGCTCATACCAGATAAGAATGACTCATCTAAAACTCTTTACCATGCATTAACTATATGCAACATTATTTCTGTTGAGGAATGGGGTTCTCATCCATCTTTACTCCGAGATCTTCCATTTCACACCAGACAATTTAATTACTATGACTACATTGAGTCATGGTCTAAAATATTACTCTACCAGAATGAGGATTTGACTCATTCTTGGTTCTTATCTTTTCATAAAGATTTCAAGAGCCGCATTCCTGCGTAGTTTCTACAGTGGTGGCATCAACACGGCCCCATTAATGAAATCTTTCCAGCTGATCTTTTAGATCAGATTAATATCTTCTCATCTGTTTACCGTCCTAGTAAACATGAGAGCGCTGTCCCCCTTTTACTAATATTTATTTGCAGGTACAAAGTCCCATGGATTCTCAAATGGCAATGAGAAATTGTTTGATTCAATCTAGTCCGGCAATTTTATGCCAAATGGTGGCCCAGGTTCCAACAAGGCAACATTATTGCCCTGGTTCAAGAGGATTTTCCTGTCAAGGTACCAACTCTAGTAGCAGTCCCAAGTACCTTACTACCAGTCACTCCTGTTAAGGCCCAGTCTGCTCAGCAAATTAGGCCCATCCTTCCTGAAAAGGTAGCCCAGCCAGAAGAATCTTCATCTAAGGGTTCCAGTAAGAAATCCAAAAGGAAGTCTAAGGCTAAGCTCCTCCAGAAGCTCCTCCACCAGCTTAATTCAGATAGTGACTCATCAACATCTTCGCAAGGATCTGTATCAGCAGAGCTTCCCCCAGGATATGCCCAAGATCCATTTGCAACATTTGAAGATATTGATGACCTTACCCCGGATCTGGCACTCCCGTGAATTATTGTTTACATAAAATGACTTCAATCACTACTTTCTTCCAATAAAGAAAGAAAAGCTGTCCATTCTATGTAAATCATAATATCACATTATGCCAACCGAATCTACTTTTCCACCGAAAGATAGATTCCCAGGACAAAAGCAGGACCCACTAGTCCATTCTGTCTGTCCTTTTATCATGGGTGAACTCATGTTACTCCACTTTTCAGCCAAAAGCAGCAAAGTGAAATGCTTTACCCACAAGTGAAAACAGAAAGGGAATAATTGAAAATGATTCCCTCCGGAGTCCCTTATCCCTATATAAGGCAACTCCATTCAGAAGAAGGAGCAGGTCGAATTTTAGCAAGTCTAAAATTTCAGACTATATTACAAGCCTTCTAGATCTTGTAAACATACCCTTCTCTTCTAAAGCCTTCTGCAATGCAAAAGAAGAGCTCAGAAGCCTTTTTATTTACCGCTTATTTCCACTAAACCAGTAGTTCTAGTATTGTAAGTATTTATTTTCTTGTAATAATATTTTCTGTATTTTCTTCTGATTCTCTGGTTCTATTTCCGCAGTTCTTTATGTTTTTGGTATCAAAGCCATTTGACGCCCTGGTGTCCTATCTCTGCAATTACATTTGAGTCATCTAACTCATCTTTAAATTTTCATTTGATTCATATTAGAAATCATTTGTAAGTTTTGGTTGTACCCGATCACCCAGCCTTAATCCAGAACCTCGAGAGCACGTAAGCCTTTCTTTGTCCTGAGAGTAAGTCCAGTAGTGGCAGATAAGGGATTTTAGGCGAGAAGTTGAGAGAACTTGGAGCCAGATTAGGGGGTATGTATTGTGTAGTTAAAACTTACCTGTTATTTCTAATTTGATAAAATTTAAATTTAAAATATGAGTAGATTTCTTAGATCTAATTCCAGGGCTAGTACATCTAGATCTTCAGATTATTCTATACCATATAGAGTTAATGAAGAAGAACTAGAAGTAGAAGAATCTAAAGCAGATTGGAAAAAATGGAACATTCCTCCGGTTAAGGAAAAATGTATTTACAGCACAACTTGGGTTCAAAAAACCTTTAGTGAAGAACATCAAGTTAAAACTGTTGAACAGGTACATCCCCTCAGAAAAGAGGATGATATCTGTGAACTCCTCAGTAAGGAGACCCTAAAGAAACACAAGACCAAAGGATTCAATTTTATTCACATAGGTCTTGTCCAAGTGGCCATTAAACCACTTATTACCCAAGGCAGAAATGCTGCTGCCTTATTAGTTCTCAGAGATGCAAGGTTTCTTGATTGGGAACCTGGTGTCTTGGGAATCATGGAAACAGGACTCCACCGAGGTCCAGTTTACTTTAATTGTTTCCCAGACTTTACCTTAGATCTACACTGTCCTAATACACACATGGCTTTGACTCTTAGTATCCGTCTCACAGGCGATATTACCAGATTAGTCAAAAACACTAGTTCCATAGTACTCATCTACAGGATTTACTACAAGTGCATTCGTACCAATTTTAATGTACAATGTCTTGATCCAAGTCCTAAAGGTAGCACTATGTTAATCCAAGCTAGTTCTGAATAAACTAACATCCAGATTCCAAAACAGATACTTTGGAAAGATGTTACTTTGCCTGAATCTTGGATTATGCAAAATGAAAATTATAATAAAGAAGCTGAATCCGTGTCAACTACAACTGATCTGGAGACTATTCAACAACTCCCAGATGGATCAGTAAAAATATCTTTTGACTCTGCAAGGTCCTATAGATCCAACAGATTTAATGACCGATCAGCACAGATCTTGAAATGACGAAGATTTGAATTTTCTTCTGTTTCCCATAGAGAGAGAGAAATTGCTAAAGAACTTGACCATAGGTTAAAAGGAATAGCAAGCTCCTCTGAACCTGTTGTTAGACCAATATACACTCCCCTAAGTGTACCTTTACAGTCTAGATATACAGAATTTAAACAAACAGAGAATGATGAATTTTCACCTTCTCTATCACCCACTGCTAGTGCATTTGATGAAAACCCTAATCATAACAAGGTTCATCAATTATACACTATCAATAGGGAAAAAGAATTCTTTATGCCTGATATTTACAAGTTAAAAAAGGATTTCAAAGCTGTAGAATTTAAACCTCTAAGAAAAGCTTTTGAATCTTTATCTTGTAAAACCCAGGAAACCATTAGAAAAGAATGGGTAAAATTAATGTATAAATTAGAATCCGAAATAGCTTTTGAAGACTATCTAGAAAACTTCCATAAAGAATTAAAGGTAGTAACTAAGCAAAAATGGAAAACAGATTCTGATGTTTTAATTTCTAGTCACCCTCTGGTAGAGACTATTCAAATTAAACATTTCACAGAAATTGTTAAGGCTACACCTTTTAAGGTTCCAAATTTAGAATCTGAAAAGAAAGTAGTTGAACAAGTAAATTTTACTAACCAAAGCCTAATTACTATAGGAAAACAGTTGGATAAAATTGAAACTAAAATAGATAATCTCAAAACAGACCAGGTAGAAAGACCAATAGTTAGTCTCCCTGAAAATAGAAAGAATTTAGGTTTAAAAGATAAAAACCTAATTCAACAAATTGATGCACTTATCTCAAAGAAGGAATCTACTAGTACTTCTTAAGTAACAGTCATCAACCAAACTGAAGAAAGTTCAGAATACAGTAGTTTGGAAGAAACCACTAACTCTGATTCTGAAATTGAAAAATTGGAAAAACAGTTTGCAGATCACAGCATGACTCAACCTATTTCCAAGCTCAATGCTTTGGTTAGGCTCCCTACTAATTCTACTAAGAATTGGTATCCTAGACCTACACCACCAGATCTTCAATATGAAGAAAAAAATGTATTAAATCAATTTTCTGTTATATATATGTATATACTTGTTGTTAAATCTCTTATCTAAATTTTGAATTATCTTTTAATGCACCTTGATTCATGCATTTTTTTTAGAAAGTGGTTTTATTTTCAAATTAATTTAATATCCGAATAGTGTAATAGTGTAACAATAACAGTGTAACAATATAAAGTGTAACAATATAACAATAAAAGTGTAATAGTGTAACAATAATAGTGTAATAGTCTATTTACACAAAATATTGTACTATTACATTTTATCAACATATAGTTTTATATAATTTCATTCAAAATAGTTCATCTCCGTTTTGAATTTGTTACTATATATTATTACACTGTTATTGTTATACTATTACATTATTCGGATATTAAATTAATTTAAAAATAAAACTATTTTCCAAAAAAAAAAATACGCATGAATCAAAGTGCATTAAAAATAATTCAAAATTTAAATAAGAGATTTAACAACAAATATATATATATATTAACAAATACACATGAATTAAAGGTGCATTAAATACGTATTTATATGTATTAACAAACACACATGAATCAAGCTATATTAAAGATAAAAAATTTTGAATTAAATGACTTTAAAATGAGCATTTATGTCTTTTTAACTCATATTTTGTTCTATAAACTTTTTGTCAAATAAGTCTAATTTGGTATACCGACTTTCAAAGAACTCACAAAAAATAGCCAGAAGAAAACTTTAGACCGTGCACGGCCCAAGAACCAATTACGACGTCTCCAAGCCCACCATTTTCAGCCCACCATTAGCTCTGGTGGTGCTGTAAATTGTCCTTCACGCGCGTGGCTTTAGCACGCTCTTGTCATTCTCCGTCCCCATATAGCTTCTCAGCTAAGCATGGTTAGGGCTTGACTCCGAACAAGTTATCTACTCCAAATCTCCAATCTCCGATTCTAACCCTAAGATGCCTCTCTGAGCGAACATTATTTGCTCTCTCTGTCTCTCTCTCAGATCTCTCATTTCAAATCCATGGACGAATCATACACCAACCTCCCTACCAGCCACTTGCTTGGTTCAGTCCCGGTACGCACTGTTGATCATTTCAGCTTAATAAATGCACGCCTCTGTGTGTGTGTTGTTTGATAATGAATTTGCCCTAATTATTGACTATTTGTACTGTTCTTTACAATCAGCATCGTCAATGTCTATCTGTGTGTGTATTGTTTGACAATGAATTTGCCCTTTTGACCAAAAAAAAAAAAAATTGCCCTAATTATCGATTGTTTATATTGTTCTTTACAGTCATCATCGTCAATGTCTATAGTTTGATGGCATTGTGATTTAGTGAAGCAAACAAAGCTAATTTTCCAAAAAGTAAATGTGAGTTATTTGATTGACTGTGGCCCTAGAAATCTAAAGCCTGCAATTGACTGTGCCTCATAAATATATTTTTATCGAGTTACTTTAACGGCGTGACAAATTGGTTTGCTTCTATATAGGGTTATTGCGTCTTCTGTCAACCCAAATACCTGGTGTTCGTTCTAATTACCAGTTATAGATTACCATTTGGAAATAGTTTTTGAAAAATATATTTGATAAAGGTCTCATGGGCTGGATTAATTATGTATCTATTGCATGTTAACGTGTTTGAAGCTACATTAAGTTCAGTTTTTTGTGTTAATCTATTATAAATCACTTGCGTATCAATTTCAAGAGCAACTTATTTGGTAGGTTATGAAATTGGCTTCAACATGCATATTTGCCACAGCTGCTTAATTAGTAGTTTTGGTACTATTTGATTGTTAAGGATTTTTTGTTTTTTAATAACTTCTGGTTTGTAACAGGCAGTTGTCAGTGAAGAAAAGATTACCACAAACCACGAGAGTACGAAGCTCTTAATAGAAATCCAGTGAAGTGTTTTCTTGGTTTTATTTGCATATGAATTGAACCATTTTTTCACCTGCTCTTTAAATTCTCTGCAGCTCTGGAAGCAAATTTGCAAATCTTTCCTCCAAATAACATTGGAGGTGGCGGCCGGGGGTATCAAACACTTGGAGGTCCAAGTGGTATAAATTATTACCAACTCGTATGATCTTTTCCTCGTGCTGGTTTAATGAGAATATGGCCAAGCTTAATCATGGAATCTATTCTTAATGTTTCATGTTAATTGATAAAAGTTCTTGTTCGTTTAGTTCTATCAAGTTCCTCACTCACACCAAGAATATACACACACACAAACACATATTCTTTTGGATAGGAAAAACCAGTCCCCCACCGCCTGCCAAATGATGCAACTTGTGTACACCTAAGAAGTATGGACACAGATATGACACGACACAGACATACCGATATGAAATTTTTCAAAAAAGTAGGACACGAATACTTTGACTATACGTGAAATAATATGTATTTATATATGTAAATATTTATCTATAATTATGTGATAAAATAAAAATATTATCATAATAATCTTTTAATTCAATAATTCTAAAAATTCACATCATGATTCCATTTCATGAAAAGTACAATATAAGATATACCGATACATATTCAACATTAATATCTATGATCTAACAATCAATGATTACTTTAACTTTTATTTTAAAAAATATTCCACTTCGTAACACTAATTTTCATAAATTTCAAAGAGTCCCAATTTTGTAACTCTATTTTTTCTCACATTTCTTTCATATAAAAAGTTTATTTCATTTGTATATAAGTTTGTATTCGTATTCAAAATTATGTTTCATTCACGTCTTATGATCAATGTAGTGATTATAACTTCTTTTATATATGACTTTGACTCACATCTCCTTAAAATTACAAAAATAACTATTAATTATGAGGTCATCTAACATGCTCTCAAAAAATTAAAAAAAAAAACTCAAAACGTGTCGGTCATGTGCATAGTTATTAAATCGAGATTTGTATCGGGAATTAAAATCCTAGATTTGAGAATCGGGAATTGTATCGAATCGGGAGTCGTGAGCTTCGACACAAAATTCAAACAATGATAAAAAATAACATGTACATATTTGAAAATAGGCAAGATATTAAATATTAAACATTATTATCCTTTAAAAATAATAAATTGATGGTATTGAAATGATCATATAATCTAAATGGTAGCTGTTTTTTAAGAAGAAGAAGAAGAGGAAGAGGCATACCGGAGTAAAAGAGATGTCTTTATGTGATATTGAACAGTTTTTTGAGAGGCAGAGGCGTGAACAATAGATACAAAGAAAGATGCGAGTTTATTAGAGGGTGGACCTCTTCTAGTAAAAACAACGTCGTTCTACTAGAAATAGGGTAAAAAAAATAATAAAACGAATCATGCGATTCCTTCAATTGGACTCGAATCGTACAATTCTTACGATTCAGGTGCGATTTTGGGCAAAAAATGATTTTATAGTAAAATACGAATCGAATGGGGAGTAAATCGAATCGAATCGAATTGTATGAATTGAATCACGAATTGTACGATTTTGATAATACTGGTCATGTGTCCCCAACATGTCTAAAGCGTGCCATGAAAAAAATTCAAAAATAAAAAAATTAGATACTCATTTTAATGTGTTTGACACGTGTCCGAGCATGTCTGAACCTTGTCCATGTCTTAGACGTATCTGACATCGACACTCTGCCTAAAATAAGTGTTCGTGCTTCCTAGGTGTACACGTGATACATACACACAAAGGGGGGAATGAAAAAACAAAAACAAAAACTATATCAATGCCCCTATTTTACTTGACAAATCAGTCCAATAATTAACTCCCTAACTATGTTATTCTTCACATGAATGTTTTATCGCTTATGTCAGGTTGAGGCCCTATATCAATTGCAATGATATAGCTTTTCTTGGCCTAAATCATATTGCTCAAGGCAGCTGCTTGCGTTCTTCAAGATAGAGAACCAGCAGCTTTAAGGGCTGTCTTCTTGTATTTTAGGAGTCATTAACAGGGTAAAAAAGCTTATCTTTAGGTACAGAATACAGAGAAGCAGAAGTCTCGACTTTGAAGGTGCCAACTTCTTGAGACCTCAGTAATCTCAAGGAGAAGATGTAGCAACCATAGGCAGAGGATATTGAGGGTCGTTGTGGAGAAGGTCTCTTACTAGATAGAAATGTTGAATTATGTTATATGTAAACTGTTCCAGTGTTGTTCAAAAAAAAAAATTTTTTTTTCCAGTGGTTAAGCTTGTAGTCCTTGGGCTCAGTATTTCAAGATCTGGATTTTTTTGCTGTCTCTAAAATGTGAATGTTGCTTGATGATCATGGGTTGCTTTGTGGGCTTCCAATTTCCCACAGTTCCCTTTAGCCATTTCCCCAATGAAAGGCACTGACCTATCTCGATGACCTTCCCACTTAATAAATTTGATGACTCCTGCATATTTTTAATTTTGAGATGAGTTTTTTTTCTGGTACATCTGATGTTCCTAGAGTGAATATCACCTGGGATGTGTAGTTGCTTACCATAAAGTTAATTTCTGATGTTCATAACAAATTCATAGTGTTAACATTGGTCCCGGTTTCCTTTGCTTTCACAGTTACTTGTTAGTAGCAAAGCAGTACACCTGAATGCGAGCTGATACATATTTACGTGTAATAGGTGCTAATATTTTTCCAATCTGTCTCTTTCTGCAGAGGGGGATGGACAACAATCGACAGACAACTGGAAGGGGGTATTTAGCATCTCATCATACACGCAGTATTTTAATGTAGATACAGACATTGTCTTGAACAGATTGATGAGTTCTTTATATCCTATCAGTGGAGATTTTTTCAGCAAGATTGATGCTAATCCTGATCTGTGAGTTGTGTACTTTTTATCTTCATATGTACATATATATGTATATGACAATCTTTTTAGCAGTTTATTTGTGTTTGCTCTGTCTCATGAACAGTTTGTCTGAAGAGATTTTTTCGTATTCGTTTGCCTCTAAATCTTTGATGTTAAGCTCCAAACGTGGCTAAATTTATGATGTGATGATAAGTTAGCTGCAAATAATTGGTGATAATCTTTGTGAAGTCTGAACTGAACATTTCTACTTGGGAGAAAAAGAATCAATATGCTTAGCAATGTTGAATAACTATAGCTTCTCATTTCTCTCACAAAAGAGTAGCTTATTTAATTTCTGAATGACTTGTTTAAAGAGATAACAACGAACTAGACACCATTATCATCTTGATATGGGTATGGAGTGATTTTGGCTGTTCATGAGTGCTCTCCAATCTCCAGTAAACTTAGTGGTTAGTGTTATGCTTCCATTTTCTTATATGTTTGTTACTGTTTGTCTGAATAAACTTGCATAAAAAAACAGATTACATTGATCACGTACTTGTATGTGCAAAAATAGATTCTGCGAACCCTGTTTGGTGGAATACTAATGGCTATTAATTATTTTGTTCCTCTTATTTAGAAAAATAACAAAATGAAAGGCCATATTTCTTGTATGCAATGTCATAGTAACTCTGCAGATCTGCATACCATTCTGGATAGATGAAAGCATAGGCATATAGAGGTAAAACGGCCACACCAAGGTGAAAGAGAATAATGAAGAAACAGTTTTCAGCTTTCAAGTTGGTAACACATTTAGATATTTTGGCCAGTTTGTATCCCAAGTAAGTATATATGAAGACTATGTGTTGGTGTAAGTTATTTTGTGCCAACCTGCTTTATGTATCTTTTAACTAGGAAGTTTGATCTTTTTCCTTTTGGTTTGCGGGGAGGTCAGATTGAACCTGGCTGTTCACAAGTTTCATCTAAAAGCTGCCATTGGTAATTGATTATTAGTTATGCTGTTCTCCCTTCATACCCCCCACCCAAAAAAAAATAAATATCCTACACACACAGCACAAACAAGAAAAAAAGAAAGAATAAGGAGCAACCTCTCCAGCTTCCTTAAGGAGAATGACAATGCTGTAATGTGTGTAGATATGATTTTGTACAACCACTTGTCTTTACATATTCTAATTTTCAATTTATTCATAATAAAGTAACTGTGAATACTCATTTCTGTAATCTATTTTGGAATTTGTTTCCTGCTATCTGGGTGTAATTGTCCCAACGTATGTTATTGGTTTGTTGGTACTGACTTTTCCCTGTTTCAGCTATGGGCTAGTCTGGATCTCCACTACTTTGGTATTTATGCTTGCTTCCCTTGGAAATAGTGCCACGTACTTGATACGCAAAAGAAGTGACACCACTACTCCTTGGAACTTTGATGTCAGCTACGTAAATGTGGCTGCTGGCTCAATATTCGGCTATGCACTCATTGTGCCTATGGGATTTTACTTCTTGCTTCAGTATCTGGGATCAAATGCCAGTCTTGTACGCTTCTGGTGCATGTGGGGATACTCCCTCTTCATCTTCATTCTCAGCTCTGTAAGTATCCATCATGTGTATGAGCCAATGATATTTTTCCCCGCCAATGTAGGTTCCTCAAATGACCACATAAACCCACAAACCTTGGGAGGAGGAATACAAGAGAAAACAAGGAAAAATAAGAAGAGAAAGAGAGGAAATTTGTTCCCAAATACTTATCTTTATGGTTGTGAAGGCTTATAACCACCATACAATATTTAGTGCAAGTGTTACACAAAACAGCCATTTGAACTTCATTTGGCTTGACCAACAGGTCCTTCATTTAGTGTACAGTGTACCTTGGTACAAGATCGAAAATAGTGCATTGCATTTCAAGTGAGATGCCAAAGAGAATTGCCTTAATATAGCTAGGTTCTGCTGTAACCCAAGTCATATTGGCATAGCTTCTAAGAGGTGTTGGGGCGAAGGGTTTGATTCATATTTTCAGGATGAAGTTAATTCTTGCATGCAATATTGTAATATTGTGTGATCCTCTGATGCATTGTCCTGGAATATCTGCAGTTTCTGTTGGTTATCCCTGTCGAGTTTCTCCGGTGGACCATCATAATCATCAGTGGTGCTGCCTCAGCTGGCTTTGTCTCTCTGAACCTTAAGTCCTATGTGGAGGGAAATGATCTTACATTGGTTTTAGTTGCCGCATTTGTCTTGCAATTGGGTCTTGCAATTTTTATCAAGATGTGGTTCTTCCCTTAAGCTAATAACTGAATTGGAGTCCCATCAGCAGGCAAATTTTTGATTTAGCGTGTAATTGGTCTGTGTGTTTTAGCGTACTGCAGTGGATGGTTATTGGCACTAGAATGGAGAGTGTCTTAGAAAAATAACTAATGTGATAAAAAAAAATTGGGGTGATTTTGGTGGTGGTGGTTTTTTTTTGGTGAGTAATAGTAAATGTTTTGGTTGCTGTTGTTGCTTCATGCTTGTCGGGTTGCAGGAAAAGGTTAACATCATTATTTTTGAGCATTTTGTTTTTTAATTGCCCTTTTTTCATATGAACTTCGGTTATTGTAAATATACAGTGTTATCAGAAAACATGTTTCAGTCTCTCTCTCTCTCTCTCTCATATGTGTTCATGTGTTGAAATTGGTGGTTGACACGGGGTTTGTGTATTAGATTATGCTTAACTCTATCCAGAGGATGGACCTCCTTGTTAACCATCTGTTTTGTATCGGTGTGATCTATTTTATGCAAAATGCTTATATGTATGTAACATCAGTTTGTCCACCAAGCTTTTGGTCAGGATTTTGCGGGTGAAACACAAGGCATGTTTATTTGACCTGTCTGTGATGTGAGATAGGGGAATAGCCCACCGTTATTGACATCTTTTACTGAAAGGTTATCAAAGTTGCCAAAAACGTTCAATGAAGTCCATCTAAGAGAATGGAATATCACGAGTTTCGAGGGTCCCTGCACTTTGAAGAACCAAGTGTAATTAACAATTCCTCTTATGGAACTATGGGTCTATGTTTATCGGTAATACTACCTTTAATTCTAGTCTTAGACCCAATCTCCCATGAAATCAAATGGTGTTTCCTTCCCCAATAGATTTCTACGTAAAATTACGTGTATCGTGTTTGTAATTGTCTCTTTCATATTCCATAAAAAAAATTCCTTCTCGTACCCTCAATTCTCCTTGCCAGCAAAGAAGGTATCTTAAAGAGAGATAAGAAATAAATAAGAACATTAGCCAATACTAATTGAACTAATGCAACTCTTCTACCTTTAAAAATAAAACTTTCTTCCGTCCATCTAACCTTACCAATTTTTTCAGCAACCAGATCCCAAAATCCAAGGATAAAGAATTTTCATCCCACACTCCCGCATGACACCCCAAAACCCCCTGCCAACCTACTAATCTTCCCCTCATTGGAATTAATTTCAACAATTAAACTTTTATCCATGTTAATCTTAAGACTCTAACACCACACCAAACACATCAATAATATTTTTAAGATTTATAAACCTCTCTTCATCCCGCCAGGAGAAGAATATGATATTTGTTATAACTTTTATAATGTATCACTCAAGTGTACGCTATCGCAAAGTAATAAAACTTGGAAATCCAAGGTCTTACCACAAAGAATTGATGAATAATTCAGAATACAAAGAAAAATATAAATAAAATTGCTTTTGAAAGTAGTTTGAAAAAGTTGAATTTAGAAATAGTGAATTCTGGGTTTGAAACAACTCAAGCATTGGGGATCCTCTTCTAATTCCACAATATTTATTCCTAATCTAGTTTTCGAATTCAATTAAAAATCAGACAGTAAGTGATCTTAATCAAAAGATTTAACAGTGATAATATAGAAAAAAAATCCAAAAAATACAATAAATAAATTATTTGAATAAAAATTAATATTTAATTATAGATCACAAACATTCACTGTACTCGTAGTCGACAATGAATCAAGTCCAATAATTAAAATCTTTTTTTATCACAACAAGATCAATTATTTTCATGATAATTCTAATTAATTAATTCAAACATGCAAAACCAGTTATTTGACTCACAAAAAATCTAAAATATTTCTTGTACGTGACACAACGAATTAAGAGATTTTAAAGCAAAAACCTTACTTAAAGACATGAATTAATTAAAAAAATCATACATTATAAAACAATGGATCAAAAAAAAATATTGTGTAGCTTTATTTGGGGATTTTAGTAATCCATAGAACAAAACAAAAACAAAAACAAAAACGAGGGAAAAGAGAGGCTAAAGGCAATATATATTCCCCAGTTAGCGTTTACAAGTATTTGTACATTAATCAGAATCAAAGACTGAATGCAAGGAACACGCGCCCGGCACACATGACCTCTTCTTGTAGACTTCATCATCCGTGTCTAGACGCGCATTTCATGCGTCCGAATACACCAACTTCGCTAGAAATCACTTCCAAACGTGGATTACGTCCGAACGTGGATAATCCTCAAGAAATTGCGTCCGAACGTGTGGAACTGGAATTTTCTTCTCTTCTTCATTTCAAACATTCCAAGTTTTCTCCATTTTGCATATTTTCCCTATAACTTTCCTATTTTGACATATTTACTTGAAAACAAACAAACACTATAGAAATAGGGTTAAAATATAAAATTCATCATTCATGCACATTTAAATTCCAATCTGTTGCAATTAACCAACAAATAATGACACAATTATGTATATTTCATAGCTAATCAACATCAGTTGCAAGCTGAAAATGCGACACAGATACCCTCTCACTGCCAACTAAAAACCCTCTACAAGATTACTTCTCTTTGCCATCAACATTAACCTATTCAATCATTCCACAATAAGGGTAAAAAATGAGGGTGATAACGTATCACCCTGTTTGAGTGCCGCACACTGATGTCTACAAGTCAAAATCTGAAGGTTTGAAAATAATGGGAATGATAAGAATCTAAAGTGTATCAACATTAGTTCGTACCTCTTTCAAAACGCGTTGAACAGTGCTGTTAAGGTCGCCTTTCCAGAACCTTTTCAACCACCCTATGAATTGATATATAGCTTTGGTGTGATTATGAGCCCTGAAGAGAAGGCCTGCATCTTGGGACAATTTTCCAACGTCACTTTTGTTAAGGATGGCCATTCCAAAGTATAATTTCCCAAGTAGAAACTCTTGAGGTTTGGTAGATGTACAAGTTTAAGAGTGTGAAAATTAGGGAACACAAGTTTTCCTGAAGAATCTTCTCCTTGTTCCAGGACCTCTTCCACTAAATCACATTCTCTTACAACAAGCTTGCCCAAATTGTGTAGCATTGGGAGTAATTTGGATGGTACAACTTTTAACAAATTGTTACATGCACGCACTGTTAGAACATTCAGTTGATTAAAGCAATCTACTGGAAGTTCGTTTTGCCATATCTTTTTCAGGTTGTCTAGTCTCTGAAGACTCAAATCCGTCAGGGCGTGAAGTACAACCTGCCAATGTACGTTATATTAACACATGAATGTTCATAATTAGACAAATACTATAAACTTCAAGGAGAGAAAAGGAACTAGAAATTACGTTATGCCTGATTAATATATAGGATAAGAAGAATCATCAATAGTAATTAAAAACTTTGAACAATTCACACTTTCTTCACCCGTCACATAGGCATTTTCACAGTCATGTGTTGGGCTTGAGAAACAGGGAAGGAAAAAAAAACAATTGCCCAAACAAAAGAAATAATAAATAGATTACGAGATTTACTAATAAAAAAATTTCCTCCTAAATTGCCATAACTTTTTGCTTGTATGTATCAGTCTCAATTTCTGTAAAAAATGAAAAAGGGTATATCTGACTTCAAGTTTGGGTCCAATCAGGTTCAAGTCAATTTCTCACTACTTTGGTTTGAATTTAATGCAAGTACGAAATAGTCAATTCAGTATTTTTCATAGACAGGTGGTAAGTGAAGTAGAGAAGAACTAGGGACCACATTTAGTATTGGTTACATGTCACATTTGCCATCCTGAAAATTGATCGTCCTATGGAACTGGTAAATCAATATAGATATATGATAATTTTTCTCCCAAGATTTCTCTTTGTATACATAAGTAGTTTAGAGAGAGAGAGAGAGAGAGCACGTACCTTTTCATTGAAAAATGGTTGTTTGGTGACGCTAGAGTTGCCTTCTTGATCTATTTGTCCCTCAAACTCTTCTTCACTTGCTTCTTTTGGCCTTTTTGTGCTTGAACCAACAAATGTTTGCATCTTGGGACATTTTTCAATCACCAAATATTGCAAAGAGTGGAACTCTAAAGTACAATTCCCTTGGTAGAAGCTTGTGAGTTCTGGCAATTGAGAGAGGCGAAGGTCAAATAATTTAGGGAACACAATCATGTCACCGACCACTGCATCTTCCTCTCTTTCGGTTGCTATTATCTCTTTCATCATGTCGCATTCTACTAACTCAAGATATTTAAGTTGAATAAGAAGTTTTGTTGCGGTAAAAGAGAGAAGATATCTCTGACATTTGCATCCTCCGATAGTAAGATGTGCGAGATTCTGGAAGTTAAGAGATTCTGGGCAGACCATGTTCCACCATACATCCTTCAAGCTTGATAAACCCGACAATTCAAATTTCTCTATCCTTGGTAGTGTTACTGAAGTTGCATTATGTCCTTCACATAGGTCCTCCAACAAATCACACTTTGAAACACGTAAACTTACCAAATTTTGTAACAATTGTACCAAACTTGATGGAAAAATTGTGATTAGCTTTCCACACTTGCTTATTGACAGTACAGTCAATCTGTTGAAGTTCCCGCCAGGAAGCAATTGTTGGTGCCATATCTTTTCCATTTCGTGCAGTTCAAGGAGATCCAATCTCTCCAATGCTGGAAATACAACCTGCGTGCGAAATTACATTATTCATCAATCTTAATAAAATAAAATAAAATTTCCATTTGTCTTGTTAGCTTTTTTACAGTTATCTGGCGGGCTTGAGGAACAAGGACATACAACCACCAAGTGACCCAAACAAAGGAAATAAGAAATAAAGAAATAGACATTACTAATAAAGAAAAATATTGTTGACTTGGTAGTGTTACTGAAGTTTATCCTTGGTAGTGTTACTGAAGTTGCATTATGTCCTTCACATAGGTCCTCCAACAAAACACAATATGAAACACGTAAACTTACCAAATTTTGTAACAATTCTCCCAAACTTGATGGAAAAATTGTTATTAGGTTTTCACAGTAGCTTATTGACAGTTTAGTCAATCTGTTGAAGTTCCCGCCAGGAAGCAATTGTTCGTGCCATATCTTTTCCATTTTGTGCAGTCGACTGAGATTCAAGCTCTCCAATGCGGGAAATACAACCTGCGTGCGAAATTACATTATTCATCAATCTCAATAAAAAAAAAAAAAACTTGTGATTTGTCTTGTTAGCATTTTTACAGTTATTTGGCAGGCTTGAGGAACAAGGACATACAGCCACCAAACAAAGGAAATAAGAAATAAAGAATTTCTCATATGAGTCGTGAGAAATGAAGAAAAATATTGTTGACTACAATTCTACAAAAACGCTTTTTAGTAACACATTTCATGGTCACACACCTTTCCATCGAACAGAGGTTCATGTGCTCGGATACGAGGATTGCTATCTGAAGCCGAAGCCGAACTCTTTGTTTGGCCAAAAAAACTCACGAGGTTCGGTAGATTATCTAGCCTCAACTCTTTCAAGTTGTGTAAGACAATTTCATCCTCTTGTGCTGCTGCTCCTTCCGCATTGATTGCAACTATCACTTCCATATTGTTGGAGTTCTCTATCTCTAGGATTTGGAGCTGTTGAAGATCTCCTGCTATATATTGCTGAAACTGAAAGAGGCATTCCATTTTGTGACAGTTTAATACATGCACCCTCCTTAGGCTAGAAAGCCGTACTTGGCCAGTGGGATCCTCCCACAAATTTATTAACTCAGGTAAGTCGTATAGAGTCAAGTCACGTAGTTCACAAAAAGATGTAGATGGGAGATGGCCATGGCATATCTGTCTCAATTCTTGCATGTTTTCGAGCCTTAATATCTCCACCCCAGGAAAAACACAACGTGGCATCCTCTTCTTAGTGTCAACTAGATATTCAATCTTACCACCACATCGATCAACTGTCAAAGACTTCAGATTTGAAAATCCATCTATTCTAAAATCATTAAGAAGAGTCTCCACATCCACCAATTTCTTTAGGCTCAATGTTTCGGCTGCTTTTAACAGCATATTGACCCCACTGTCTTCTTGAATAATATTTTGACACCCCTCGAATTCCAAGACCCTTGACCCTACAAGTGACCCTACAAGTGACCCTCCAAGTGACTCTAGAAATGGCAAAGGCCAATAGTCATGCGGGCCTATACTAATGTGATATTGAATCAACTGATTCCCAAACACTAAATTTTTAGGATACATCTCGAAATCTAGTACTTCAATATCTAAGGTTCTTAAATCAGAAAGATGTTTCAACTCAATAAGGCTTGCATTATTTTTTCCCCTGTCTTGACCATCAACACTCCAGTCCTTGAAACTCTCTCTCATGTACAAGCATTCCAATCGGGTCAAACTTGCTATAACACCAGTTGGAATTACTTTTAAATACCAACACTTTGACAAATCTAGGAACCTTAAACGAATGAGCTGTCGCACCTCCAGTGGTAATGCTGTAATATTAGAGCCAACAAGACTGAGAATTTCAAGGTTCTTTAACTCTCCAATAAGTGAGATGTCTGATATCTCACAATTCTCTAAGCACAATGTTCGAAGTTTTTGTACACATCCGACAGGCACTGCTGGAATAGACATTCTAGTCATGCTTAGAACTCTCAAGTTTTTCATCCCCTCAAAAAAAGCACCTGAAATATTGACTGAACGATTATCATTATTGCTCAACAACAATATTTCAAGTTTTGGACAATCGCATGCATCAGAGAATTCTTGGATAAGATTGTCAAGTAGCGAGATTGCAGTATAACGATTGAGTGTCTCGTCTCTAGGCCATTCTGTCAACTTGGAACCAGCTCTTACCAAAAAAGCATGCTCACCACTAGATGCCTCCCATATAGCAAAATCTCTGACAACATCATGCATCCTAATATGCCGCCCTCTGTTGTTATCATTCAATAACAAACATCGTGCTTTAAGGTTATCAACCATCGACTTTACCCTACCTCTTGCATCTATAATATTAATCCTATGTCCAAACAACCTTAAGCCCATTCCATATCTCATCAAAACTCCGACAGGTATGTCAGAATCTTCAGGGAAAAGGCAACACAATAAGAAAAAATACTTGAGTTCTGCACTTTCCAAAAAATTATAACTCAACTGTAGCGCCGAATAAACTTTGTCAAGCATGCCTGGGATAGTTCTCGGCTCAGAATTCTTTAATTGGAGAAGTGCGTCTTTCCACAGATCGTAATCCTTACCCTCCAAAGCTGCTGCAACAGTAACAATTGCAATTGGCAAACCTGCACACTCTTTAGCTATATCGGTAGCTATTGGATACACATCTCGCAACTCAACATTACCTGCGGTTTTGTTGAATAAATTCCATGCCTCTCTCTCAGATAAGACGTCAATGGGAAGTTTTTTTTCAGCCTTCATCTTTGTACAAACATGCTGATCTCGAGATGTCAAAACAATTTTACAACCTTCATGAGCATTGCCGTGCGGAATTCCTACAGCCACCAAATCAAGTCCTTCCCACAAATCATCCAGGATTACAAGTATTTTCCCAACTTTCTTTATTCTCTCGCATAAGCGACCCGCTCTACCCAAATCACTTTCAACATCAAATTTTAATCCCAATTTCTCTGCAATTTGAGTTTGAATTTTGCTGGTGTTTGGCGTCTGGGAAACCACTGCCATCACTACCTCATCAAAGAGGTGATGTTTCTCAGCAAACTTTGCAACTTCTGTGATGAGGGTGGTCTTCCCAACGCCTCCCATCCCATAAACTCCCATGACGTTGATCTGATCATCATTCAGCGCTTCAATGATCTCATCAAAAGTTTTTTTTCTAGACTCAAAAATTTCCGTCTCGCTCGGAAATATGGATTCATATCTTGGTGGGCGCGGAGGTTGAGAAACACAGTCGAAGATGTTGCCTTCGCTTATGAGCAGATCAACGGCCGAACTCTTGTGCTTGGCCTTCTTGCTTACTTGGTAGCGTGACTTCAGATCAGGGCACAACCCAATAAAGCACTTGTTGTTTCTCACAGCTTCACCATCATGTAAAATCTGGTAGGACTCTTGGGTAATTGTGTCCGCATCTGTAAGCCATGTCTGAACATTTGGTAGGATGACTTGAAGATTCCTAGCGTCCACATCGACTCTTCCTTGGATTCCCTCTCGAACGTCTTTCAGGTCCTTATCAACTCGAGTTTTGAGATCATTGATGTTGCGATGGTAATAAATTATATACCCAAATTGACGCCCAATTGGTACGACCGTGTACTCTCCAATTGTTGTGACAATCGAACCCAGAAAACCCACAGCTGCTGCATCCATTCTTTTATGCTTTTTGCTTCTTTTTTTTTTCTCCCCTGAAGAAACAGACCCAAAGAGATATAATGAAAACCAAAGGGATTGATTATATAAGAAAAGATATTAGAAGAAATTAAAGGAAGGAGTCTGCAAAACGTGCCTCTTTATGGAATAATATGCATAAAACAACGAAGCTGAGATTGAAATATTAGTATCTCCAGATGGAATTGAGAACAAAAATCTCTACCAGTAAAATTTCACCGAGAATCCAAATGAACTTTGAGAGAAGCACAAGTGGGTACTGGAAAGTGGAAACACTCCTACACCCACAAAAGACAGAAAATTAGAAGAAGAGCAAAGGAGCATTAGTCAAATATCAGTTCTCATGTGTACTGGTCATAAAATATTGGTTCGGATCCTCTTAGTATCAAATTTAGTTCATATTAATCTTCTAAACCCCTAATGTTTCTTTTTTCTTTTTGGGTACCGTTATTCTCAAGAAAAAAACAAAAAAAATGACAGACTATTCATCACTCTAAATACTCTCAATTAGAGCAGCAACAATACCCAGGGCTTTGTAAAAAATGAATGACTTTATTCTTCTTTCTAAGAAGTAAAAAAAAGAAAAGAGAACAACTAGAAAAAGAAAAGGACGAAAAGAACAAGAATCAAATTCTGTGAATCAAATTGGGTACGGGGTTCCATTAAGCAGTGCACATCCGAATCACGTGGACTATCTATTATCATAAATTATGGTGTTCTCCGGTCTCCACCAATAATTTGTCTGATAAATTGTTGTATTAAAAAACCTGATAAAAAATACTAATTGCATTTGAAGTATGTACTTAATCTCACTTTAGTTCTTCAATTTTTAGTTGTGTTAGTTTAATCCTTAAGGTTGTAAAATTGTTTCTTTCTCTTTTTTTTTTTTGGACAAATGAGAACACATGAATTAAACAAAGAAGGATTAAAAAATGATTAGTTTTAAAACTGATATTGAGATGATCCAAATCTCAAAGCATTATTATAAAAAAAAAAAAAAAATGGAGCAGATGAGAAAAATGATAATGCAAGATTGACAAAGTTTAGGTTTATTTTATGTCAGGAGACAATTTAAGCAATTTTGTTGAACTATTTGAAGATTCGATTGTATATTTCTTGAAGATTTCAATTTCAGACTCATTGTAATTACACCAGTCATGTTTGGTTTGGAAGAATTCAACTAAGTGGCCCTCACTATTGGAACAAGCGAAGTGTATAAGGTTTTTTCTGTGTTTCTAGTAGTTTGATGCATGTTTCTTGCTCTAGTGAGCTGGTCGTGCTTGAGTGAGACCAAGGAACCTTGAGCGATTAACGTAAAAAAATTTTCAAACTTGTTTTGAGGAGGGGAGAACTAAAGAGAAAGAACACATTTGGGAGGGCTTGAAAGCAAAACTCTAATTCTCAATGAACAAAAAGAGACCCAAGCAGATTTAATGCAAAATAAAGAGACTATATAACAAAAAATAACATTTCCAACAAAAATTGAAGGAAAGAGAGCAAAACATACCTCTGAAAAGAAGATGAGATTGAAATACTAATATCTCTGAATGGAACTGAGAACGAAGATTTTAGTTGGTAAATTGCAACCGAGAATCAGAATGAGAGGCAGAAAATGATATTTGAGACAAGCACAAGTAGGCAGTGGAAAACACTGACAGGAGGGTGAGAGCCCCGAGAAGGGATGAAGGAGGGGATAATTTTGTTATTTTCAGAAGGTTGTTGTGGGGTCGAAGTTTCGGATTGGATAAAGAAGTGATGGACAGCTGATTAGTGTCTAAAGGAATGATGCTTGGGCAATGGAGAAAGCTGTTTAGTGCCTCAGTGGGACATGAAAGACAATGACAAAAGTGAGTGGGGTATATGGAACGGTGGATACAATTTTCAAACTGGGCATTCTGGTAGGAGATTCTCAGCCAAGTTCTGAAGATTGGACGGTGCTAGTTTTTTTTTTCTCTTTTTTTTTTTTTTGAAAAATAAGATATTTACTCTTTAAATTTTCATCACATATAATTTTTTTATTTTTTTATGTGGGTGTATGGACTTTCATCCAAACTCCAAAAGATCAGTGCCTACTCTTTTATATATATATATATATATATTTTTTTTTTTTTATGGGGGTGTAAGAGACTCTCAACCAAGTTTTAAAAGATTGGAAAGTGTCTATTCTCTCTCTTCTTGTTTTTTTCAAAAATTAAGGCGCCTACTATTTAAGTTTTTATTACATGTTATTTTTTTATTTTTTTATGCGGGTGTGTAAGGGACTTTTTGCCAAACTCTAATTGATTGGAAGGGGCCTAATTTTTCTTTTTCTTTTTTTTTTCCCAAAAAATAAGGTGTTTACTCTTTAAGTTTTCATTACATGTAATTTTTTAAATTTTTTTATGTGGGTGTGCCAGAACTCTCGTCCAAGCTCATTTTTTTCCCTGAAAGTAAAGTGCCAATTTTTTAAGTTTTTATTCCGTATAATTTTTTTATTTTTTTATGTGAGTGTAAGGGATTCTCAACCAAGCTTTAAAGGAATGGAAAGTGCCTATTTTTTTTTTTTTTTGAAAAGTAAGGTGCCTATTATTTAAGTTTACATTACTAGTAATTTTTCTATTTTTTTTTATGTGGGTGTGTAAGGGACTCTCTGCCAAATTCCAAACGATTGAAAATTATCTTTCTTTCTTTCTTTCTTTTTTTCTCATAAAGTAAGATACATACTCTACAAGTTTTCATTGATGTAATTTTTCTATTTTTTTTATTTGGGTGAAAAGGACTCTCGGCCAAGCTCAATTTTTTTTTTGAAAAATAAGGTGCCTAATCTTTAAATTTTCATTGTTTTATTTTTTTATGTGGGTGTGTAAGGGACTCTCGGCCAAGCTATGAACAATTGGAATGTGCCCACTTTTTCTCTTTCCTTTGTTTTTTTAAAAAAAAAAGTAATGTGTCTACTCTTTAAGTTTTTATTACATATAATTTTTTTTATTTTTTTTATGTGTAAGGGACTCTCGGCCAAATTCTGAACAATTGGAAGGTGCCCACTTTTTTTCTTTTCTTTATTTTTCTTTTTCAAAAAGTAGGTGTCTACTCTTTAAGTTTTCATTACACATAATTTTTTTTATTTTTTTAAGTGGGTGTGTAAGGAACTCTCGTCCAAACTCTACACAATTGGACGGTAGCTACTTTTTCTTTTTCTTTTTCTTTTTTGAAAGTAAGGTCCCTACTTTTACTTTTTCTTTTTCTTTTTGAAAAGTAAGGTGCCTACTCTTTAAGTTTTCAATTTTTTTTTTATGCGGGTGTAAGAAAGTCTTAGCCAAGCTCTAAACATTTGGAAGGTGCCTACTTTTACTTTTACTTTTACTTTTTCTTTTTGAAAAGTAAAGTGCTTACTCTTTAAGTTTTCAATTTTTTTTTTATGCGGGTGTAAGAAACTCCTAGGTAGTGTTTGATAAAATTGAAAGCTGAAAACTGAAGTCTGAAAGTTGAATCTTAAATTTGTAAACTGTTTGGTATTCATTAAAATTTAAGTACTGAATTGAACTAAATTATTTGATAACTATACAGTCAATTTTACCCTTTCACTTTTTAATTTGAAAATATTTATAAAATATTTTATAACATAAATCATAATCACTATTATTATATTGTAGTCTATATTTAACAAATATTTGATCAAAATAAATAAATAAATAACATTTGAATAACACAATAAGTAAACAATAACAAATTAAATAACATAATAAGTAAACAATAACATCTGATAAAAAAAAGAATAATAATTAATAAATAATTAAATAATATTAAAAAAATACAATAAATTAAATTTCATTAACAATATATGTGTGTGTGCTCGTGCGTGTGTTTGTGTGTGCAGTGCATGCGTTTGTATGTGTAATGATAATTATGTATGTATATTTTTGTTGTAGAAGATAAGGGAAAGAAAAAAAAAAGAGATTGAAAAGGAGAATATATAGATTAGGGGATTTGAAGAGAAAACTAATTAGAGTTTTAATAGAATTGTAAAATTTTTTAGGGTATAATTGTCATATTATAAATCTTATTAAAGATAGTTTTGCTAAGCACTTTCAGCTTTCAGAATTAAGTAAGGGATCTCCTACTTAATATTGTAGCCTATTTTTAAGGAGCACATAACATATTAAGAGAGTTTAAATTTTGGTTATCAAACGGACTTAATGAATAAGTGATGAATACATTCATTTTAAGTGTTGAATTTGAGTTAACAAACACACCCTTAGTCAAGCTCTGAACAATTGGAAGTTCCCCACTTTTTCTCTTTTTTTTTTTTTTCAAAAAGTAAGGTGTCTATTTTTTAAGTTTTCATTACACATAATTTTGTTTTATTTTTTAAAGTGGGTGTGTAAGGGACTCTCGGATTGAAGGGAATTAAGGGTGGGATTGGATTAAAATACTGAAATGACGCACTTATCCTTGGTTTGGTTTAAAAAAACTAGAATGGGTAATCCATGGGATTCAAAAAATGGGCATAGTGATTTGAGGAGATAATCCTCCCCACGCCGGATTATGTAAACCCACTAGGGGTAATTCGTGCCTGAAGACACGGTGCAACATAAATCAATCAATTAATTTGGAAAAGTGAGGAGTGAAGATTCCTGAGAGCAGTGGTAAAGCCAAAAATATGATTTAAGGTGGACACACTCTAAGTATAATAGATAAAAATAACATGATATATTTATATTTTTTATATTAAATTTGATACTTAAAAATTCATTAAACATAAAAAAGGTCTATTTGAAAAAAATTAATAAGATTACTTCTATACATTAAAGATCAATAATATAATTTATTTGATACAAATAAAAATAATATTCTATAATTTTTAATCTTTGTATAGATTCTATAGTTTACTCATTTTTGACTATATATTCTATAATTGTTGAACAAAATGAGACTTCAACAAATCATAAAGGAATCAATTTTATTTTAGGAATTTTAAGAGATTTGGTATGAACTTTTTGTTTTGTTTTTTTGTTCTAGTACCCAACTTGTTTTATTCAATTAATTTTGTTTTTCATAAATCATTACAGTGGGCCCAACTAATCTAAAAAAATTTATAAAACATATATAATTAAAAAAAAAAAAAATTTTAGGATGGTCTCAGCCCCTCCTCCCTCCGCCGCTGCCAGAGAAATAGAGTGAAGAGTGAGAAGAGAAGGTAAAATTTAATATAAATGATATTGAGAGAGATGTTGGTGGTCATTCGATGAGTTTATTTAAGACAGTCGGATGGGCTTTGTTGAACCTGCCCTATTTTATATTATAGAATCCACAAAATATAATAGAATTGACTTAAAAAAATATTAATTTATAAACATGTAGTGTTTTAAAATCCGGCTCGGCCCGGCGGGTTGACCCGGTGAACCGGAGCCTAAACCGGACCGGGTTAGTCATTGGATCGTTTGAGCAAAAGAACCGGACAAAACCCACTGAACCGGCCGATTTTGTAACAAAATCTATGAACCGGACGGTTTAGAACAAACCGGATGGATTGCTTTGAATGCTATAAAATTAGGTTTTAAGAAAAAAATTTTGCCCAAATTCATTCATCTTGGCCTTTTGTTTCTGCTTCTCCTTGTCTCCAACGAGGCAACTGGTCACCCAACCCTTTCCCCTCTCTCTCTCTCTCTCTCTCACACACACACACACACACACACACACATAGAGCACAGTAGCACATCACTTAATCGAAGTGCCTAGATTATTTGATTCAGATTTTTGGGCATTTTGCCCTAAATCGATTCAGTCCAGAGTTCCAGACCTCTTTGCCCTAAATCGATCCATCCAGACCACCAGGCATCATCGGCTAAGCATAGCTCCACGAGCGACTGAGCAGTGACTCCACCATGCACTAGTGATTGAGCACAACCTCCATTCGTGACGAGGTGAGTTCCTTCCCCCTTCTCTCTCTCTCTTCACCTATATATATATATATATATAGCGCTTGAAAGGATTTGGATCCAATCGTGAATAGAGAGGAGGGGATCACATTTAACTATCTTATTTGATTTCGTAATAAAGATAATATCTGAAGTGGGTATTCTTTAAATGCTACTTGGGTCACATAAGTTTTAGAAACGATTTCGATTAAGGAAATGGGAAAAAAGGATGTAATCAATAAAGAACAAGGAGAAAGAATATGGTATAACAAAAAAAAAGTAGTACGTTACCCACTTCATTTTGTAAGTTTTGATAGTTCAAATATAAATTTTTGGGGTTGTTGAGATATTGAGATATTTGCCGACTACTCGTCTCAGATGAGATCACTGCATTAATATATATATATATATATATATATATATATATATTATATATATATGTGTGTGTGTGTGTGTTGTGTGTGTGTGTTTATGTTTATGTTTTTGTATTTGTAGTTTGTGTGGGAGAGACTTCTCTGATATGGTGGTTCTCTGTTTTCTTTACACATATTGTTCTTGGATTTTTTTGCACTACATTGTACAATAATCAAATGGGTTTGTTCAAATTGACTCTGTTTGATCAGCGTCATTGAATAATTTGTATTTGTTAGATCCCCAATCTCAAGACGCTATGATGAAGAAATGTATTTTGATTCCTATTTCTAGAAATCTAATGTTGTTGCATTATCAGTTTGAATACATTGAAATTGGATGTGTGATAATTTTTTATGTTTATTTTTGTAATTATTGTGATTTTTTAGCCTATTTATTAGTATTTATAATTATTTTTTAATTTTTTATTACATTACCGGTCTAATCAGTGACCCAACGGTTGAACCAGTAACACATTGACCCGGTTCCTTTGTCGGGTTGACGCCTGGGCCGGGTTTTAAAACTATGTATACATGTAATTAAAATCGAATATTAATTTATATACATATAATCAAAATTGAGTCAAATTTAATACAAATCTAATTTATCAAAAAACATATCGCCAAAATATTTTTTATCAAAAAAAGATCTACAAATATTATTTATAAAATATTATTTTTTTAATTAGTACAAGTTATTAGAAAATTATTAATTTGTAAGAATATATTAGCTTGGGTTTTCTTAAGAGATAAAAAAACATAGTCTTAAACTTTTGATTCAAGACATATGTAAGACATGTTAGTTTGAGATAGTTAATTAAATAAATAAAATTAAAATTAATTATATTTAATGTAAATGTGTTAAATAGCGTCCTTGTTTTTTTTTAATCTGTTAAATTGATGAATTTTTTTAATCAAAATATTATCATTGTCTCTTATACAAATTTAAAATGTTATACTACAAAGTTGATATTAATGGCAAATTTGAACCATTTAATTATTATGTTAGAGAAAATCTTGTGATCCAAGTCGGCCGTAATCTTTGATTAGTTGAGAGGGAATATATTAAGGAAAAAATGTTAATTTCTTGACCGTTGATGAATAAATTTGAGATCGTAAGATATATTTCAAGATCAGTCGTAATCGTTGACTTATTGGAGGGGAAATATTAAGGAAAAAATAATAATTTTTTGACCGTTAGATGAATAAATTTGAGACCGTAGGATCGGTTTGTTGAAGTTGCCCTGTTTTATATTATAGAATTATGGATATAGATTTGACACAAATAAAAGTAATATTCTATATTTTTTTTAATTATAAATTCCATATTTTATTCATTTGGCTATGTATTCCATAATTTTTGAACCAAATGAGATTTCAACATATCATACCAATACTCTAAATAATCAATTTAATTTGCTAATTTTAAGAGATTGATATGAACTTTTTACTTTTGTTTTTTTGTTCTAGTACCTAACTTGTTTGACTTAATTAATTTTGTTTTTCATAAATCATTACAGTAGGCCCAATTAATCCAAAAAATATATATATAACATTTGTAACTAAAAAAATATATATTTTTCAGGGTGGCCTCAGACCCCTCCATCTCTGCCACATCTAAAGAGAGAGAGAGAGAGAGCGAAGAGTGAGAAAAAGAGGATAAAATTCAATATGAATGATTTTGAAAGAGATGTTTATGGTCGTTGGATGAATGAATTTTAGACCGCAAGATAGACTTGTTGAAGCCGACATATTTTATATTATGAATATTATAGATAAACCCACGAAATATGATAAAATTAACTTAAAAAAAATGTTAGTTTATATACATGTAATCAAAATCGAGTTAAATTTAATACAAACTAAAATTTAATTTATCAAAAAACATATCACCAAAAATTTTCTATCAAAAAAAGATCTATAAATATCATTTATAAAATATTATTTTTTAATTAGTACAAGCTATTACAAAAATATTAATTTAAAAGAATATATTAGCGTTGGATTTTTTTAAGATATAAAAAAAAATTAGTCTTGATTTTTTGATTCAAGATATGTATAAGACATGTTAGTTTGAGATAATTAATTAAATAAATAAAATTAAAAATAATTATATACAATATAAATGTATTAAGCAATGACCTTGTTTTTGTTTTATCTTAAATAAATTGATGTTATCATTGTGTCTTATACAAATTCAAAATATTACAATACATAGATGATATTAATGGCAAATTTAACACATTTAATTATTATGTCAAAGAAAATTCTATATTCCAAGATTAGTCGTAATCGATGACCGGTTGTGAGAGAAAATATTAAGGAAAAAAATGTTAATTTCTTGATCATTGGATGAATGAATTTGAGACCGTAAGATATGTTCCAAGATCAGCCGTAATCGTTAACTTATTAGGGGGAAATATTAAGGAAAAAAATTATAATTTCTTGACCGTTAGATGAATAAATTTGAAACCGTAAGATCGACTTATTGAAGCTGTCCTCTTTTGCATTATAATATATATAAAATAAAGTAACTTATAATTCAAATCTTAAAAGATAAATAAAATAATTTTTGTTATTCGCGATTGAGGTCGTTTTAAATTTTACTTTAAAATTAATCTAACGATTAATATTAACACCCTAAATTTAATAGGAAAAATAGGTCCCTAAGGGTGTGTTTTGAGTGACTTTTTAAAAATATTTCTAGAAATTATTTTTCATAAATAGTTTAAAAAAAATAGTGTTTGAAATCGCCTCACTATTACTTCTACCACAACCACCCCCACCACTACCTCTACCATCACTATAGCCACCACCGTCGCTGCTACCACCACCGCTGTCGCCGTCGTTGCCACCACTAACATCACCACCGCTACCACCACCACCGTCATCGCCATCACCACCGCAACCTCCACCACTGTCGCCACCGCCGCCTCCACCATTGCTGCCCACACCACCATCATCACCGCTACCACCACTACCACAGTCATTGTCACCCACCACAACCATCACCGTCTCCTACCACCACCACTATCGTCCACCACATCTCACCCCATTACAAATCGATATTTAAATTCTTTTATCTCTTTTTTATGTTTGTAATTTGATTTTGAATATGAATATAAATATATTTATTGTGATAATAATTAGTAATATAATATAATATATGTGAATGGTGGGATTCAAAATGTAGCGAGGGAGATTAGTTCTGAAATTACATAAACACCTTGAACAGAACATAAACACTCTCTCTTTCTGTCTTGACCAAGTCCTCACCCCTCTTTCTTCTCTCTCTGCTATCTCTCCTCTTTCTACCGCACAGCTACTACCAGTCGACTCAACACCTCTGTCCGACGCCATTGCAGTGCACCATCGATGCCAAACTGGGCCTTAGATGTGCAGAAATGAGGAACTCCCACAAGTTTTCCCCAAGGTTTTTGAGTTATTACGAAACTCTCAGTGGTGTTTTGATGGTGTGGAACATTTGTTGTCTGATTCATTGAAGGAGGAAATTATAAATAGTAATTTGGTGTTGTCTGATAAACCTGATAAACTAATTTGGCAGCATACTAATTCTGGGAAGTTCTCAGTCAAGTCTGCTTGGGGACCTTTTCGAAGAACAGGTCATGGGTGTGTTGATGCTTCAATCATTTGGGGTATTGCTACTGCTCCTAGTGCGAAGTTGATTGGTTGGAAGTTGTTAAAAAGGGCTTTGCCTGTGGATTCGAGGGTTACGGAACTGGGTATTCCAGTAACGAGTAGATGTTGCTTGTGTTGTGTAGCTTTGGAGAGTGATGATCATTTGTTTATCCAATGTTCCTTTGCTGATTTTTTATGGGGTAGATTTGCTAATCTGTTTTGATTGCAATTGATTGCTGGGGAGTATCCGATTGTCAGGCTGAAGAGGCTTTGTAGGGTATATAAAAAGAATTCAGTTTGTCATGGATTAATAAGGAGTATTGCCTTGCTGATTTTTTGGCAAGTGTGGAAGGAGCGATGTAGGAGGCTGGCTGGAGAGGGTGTGTTAAATCCTTATGCTGTGTTTCAGAAGATTTGTAGCCTTCTGAGATATCAAGTAAGGAATGTGAAAATGAAAGTTGGGAATTCTGAAAATGATATCCTGGATGAAGTCAAAGCAGACAGACCCCTCTCTCTCTCTCTCTCTCTCTCTCTCTCTCTCTCTCTCTCTCTCTCTCTCTCTCTCTCTCACTGAAGAAAGATAATAAGTTTACACAAAATGGAAACAAATGATAATGTGTTCTGAGATCTATCAAACAAAGATCTTAATTTTGTTATTTATAAAAAAAAAATTAAGTTCTATTTGTAAACACACAATTTCGGATCTCCTAGAAAAAGAACAAATAACGACTTATGTATGAGTTGTATCGATTTGTGTATTATTTTTGTGTTGGAAATTATTTTTTGTATGACGCACACGAATTTTTTTTATTAAAAGTGTATTGTAATAATTAAATTAAATAAATGAACAATGGATCGATTGCAATATTTTGTAAAAATGCGTAATTTGTTGATTCATAATTTTTTTTCCTAAATAAGACAATACTAATGAATTTGACTTTTTTTCATTCCATTCCAAATATAGTATAAGATTGGATAACATTTTTTTTACAAAAAAGTGCAATGGTCATTTTAGTATGTTTTATCTTCACATGTGAATGAAGCTCACAAACCAAATGAAACCTACCAAAGATGGGATAAGATTTAAATCCAAACTTTATAATCCTCCAATTCGAACCACTTTGCATTGGGTTAGATTGAGTTTAGATTCAAATCTAATTCAATACAATCCTCATATGGTGATCCAAACACCTCCTAAAGGATTATAAGGTGTCTACTCTTTAAATTTTCATTATATATAATTTCTCTATTTTGTTTATGTGCACGTAAGGAAGACGTCTAAATTTTTCTTTTTCGAAAAGTTAAGTGTCTCTTCTGTAAGTTTTCATTATATGTAATTTTTTTATTTTTTTTATGTTGGTGTAAGGGACTCTCAGCCAAGCTTTAAAGGATTGGAAGCTGCCTATTTATTTTCTTTTTTTTTTTCAAAAAATAAGGTGCTTACTCTCTAAGTTTTCATTACATGTAATTTTTTTTTTTTTGTTTTGTGAGTGTGATAAAGACTTTCGACGATTGGAAGGAGCCTATTTTTTATTTTTTTTTTCCAGAAAGTAAGGTTCCTACGCTTTAAGTTTTCATTATATATAATTTTTCTATTTTTTTATGTGAGTACCCACTTTTGGTTCGTGTATTTTGTCTTAAAATTAATGAAGGACAGATTTTTGCCGATAAATTGTAACGGACTATCAGAATGAAAAGCAGAAAATGATGTTTGAGACAAGTACAAGTATGTAGTGGAAACACCGAGAGGATGGTGTGAGCACTTAGAGGTAGGAAATTTTAAATAAGATGGGCCAAGGTCAGTGTAACTGCCTAGAATAAGAATTCTCTAAAGATGCTAGCGGGGCCTAAGAAAAGCAGAGGAGCGTGGGCACTAGTAGGTCCCATCCGGATTGCACATCACAATGTATGATATGATAGTCTGAATCACGGTGTTCTTCATCAATCTGTCACATGGATCATTAGTACATCTGGGTTCATATTAATCCTCCATTACTAAATTTATGATGCCATTGGTTCAAAAAACAAAAAAAAAATTAAAAATTATGATGCCTCGTCATGATACTCCAAAATATTATTACAAAAAAAGTAGATTACGAATACAATAGTTAAAAAAAAATTGATCAAACATAATCTAGTTGGCCACTCTTGGTACTCCCAAATAAATTACTAGGGAGCTAGCTGGTACAAGCCAAACCCTCTCGATTCTTGATCTGTTTATGTATCTCTCATTGTAGTTGTATTATTCTATTTTGTATCCCTCTTTGGATAATGTATTTTTCTTTTCTTTTTTTTTTTTTGGGCTTCGTCGTAGGTTATTGTAATAATAATTTGTTAAGACTTTATTATAATAATCAACCCTTTTGTGTAGAAAATGATAAAGAAAGACTGACAGTGATTTTATTTTTTTTCCCTCATGTTTTTCTTTTTAAATGGGTGGGTGCAAAGGAGAGCATTAAAAAACTATCTCATTGGGTTCTCACTGGTGGAATCTTGAGGTCTCTGATTGCACCCATTACTCCTATTAAGAACAAACTTAGCTAAACTAGTATAACAGTCAATTACCGAACTTCAATGTAAACTCCAAAACTCGAACCTCTAACTTCAAGATAAGAAATTCGACTAGCACCCCAACGGAGTTGACATTGATTGATAATATGTTAGATTTTATAAATAGTGCTAGGTTAAATGATTTCTTTTTTTGCATCTCTTTCCTTCGTCTCATCGTGAAGAACTCAATTGTCCAACACCACATACCCAAGACTTAGGAAGGTGGATTTATGAAACCAAAGTTTCATGTTCGATTTTGAATGAGACGTGCAAAATGATGAATCGACATCGACTATAAGGCCTAGCCTTTTAAGCTAACAATACGGGTTTGCCATTTGGTTCCTCTCATTTTAAATTTTATTAATTCTATTCAATTTAAAATTCTCGAATTATCAAGTTGACATTGATTGTATGCAAAACCCATTAACAAAATTCAATCGAAATTGAAAACAGTTTGACATATAAAGATACCTACTACTAAATGTCATTAATGATCAAAATAAATGACGGATGGGGGTAATTCTCAGTCCATAAATCTTCATTCACATCTCATTATCAAATTACTAAACCCACTTTATCTATACCCACCTCATTAGTAACTAAGTTCACCCCATACTACATACACCATTTTTAAAAAAAAAAAAGAACAAAACAAGGAAAAAAGGAAAAGAAAGAAAGAAGCAAACCGAAACAAGAAGAAAAAAAAATCAAATAAAGATTAACGGAACAAGCAAAACTATAAGACGCAAAACTATAAGACACAAAACCACAAGACGCAATACCGGACATAAAAACAAAAAAAAAATCAAGCATCAAGCACATACACAAAATCGAACAAGAAAAAAAATAACAAGTATAGATGCAAAGCCTAAACAAGATAAAAAAATAACAAATAATTTGAAAGTATACATATATATACACACATATAAATTATAAATTAAAATTTATTAACCTTGACAGAGATATCAAAACATACGAAAAATAATGAAAATTCATACAACAAACATGAAATCAAACATAGAATTAAATTGAAAAGTAATATTAACTTGTATCTTATTGGAAAAATTCATATTGAAAAACTATTTTTGTGAGTGCATAAGAAGAGATAGAGAATGAAACCCTAATTATGACATAAAATGAGTTTACTTTTTTAAAGGGGTGTAAGTATCATGAGATAGACTTAGTTATTAATGGGGTAGATATAGAAGGGGAGAGTTTAGTAGTTTGATGATAAAAAATTAAATGAGGTGAGAATGAAGATTTGTGGGGGTGGGAATAGACCCACCCATAAATGACTCATAGTGGCTGGTTTTTTTTTTATTTTTTGGGTCCTTTGGAAGTTTGTACACTAAATTAGATATAATTGTAAAAAAAATATAAAGAAAAAATGTTTTATAAAGAAGTACACTGCTGAAATACAAAAACTTAACTGCCTATTTTCTAAAATTTACTTTCCAAAAAACGATTTTAGTAATATATCTTAAAATTTATTAGGTGCACTGTGATAAAGCTTAACCATTGAATTTTAGGAACATTACTTTCCTAAAAACGGTTTTAAGAATATATCTTAACATTAATTTGGTACATAGTGATAAGGCTTAACCACTTGATTTTGGAACATTAGTTCACGAAAAGCTTCCTCTTCGAAAAACGGTTACCGTTTCTTCTTCCTATCCAAATACTGTTTCATCTTCCTTGGCGAGAAGCCTTAAATCATTCCCTGAACATCTGCAGGGTTTTGTCTTTGAGAAGAAAATCCTACTAGTCCACCATTGTAGATGTAAGTTCGTTTGTATTTCCCGTATAGTATAACAATACAGTGTAACACAGACAGTGTTCAGTGATTTTGTGGACGTCGTAACAAATTCAAAAGAGAACTAGACTGTTACAATGAAGTTATATACAAATATATGCTTGGCAAAATGTGACAGTACAATGTTTTGTGTAAGTAAATTTTTACATTGTAATTGTTACACTATTATTGTTATACAATAAACGCATATACATGATGAACTTTGGTTATGCTGTTCGCATATAAAAAAACAGTATAATCACCTTTAAAATGACAGACATAAACCTAATGGAGTCATGTATTCAAACTTTATAATTGCTTAAATTGAATGATAAGGAGGAAATAATGTTTTGGACTTGTATTGATAAATTGCTTCCAAGCCGAAGAAGAAGAAGACAACCGAAATTAAAGACTAAAAATAGGAGATTAGGAAATAAACGGAAGAATATTTCGAACTTGCACTGATAAATTGCTTCCGGGCCGAAGAAGAAGAAGACAACGGAAATTAAGAACTAAAATTAGGAGATTAGGAAATAAACGAAACAATCAAATCTTTCATTAAATTAGGAGATTTTTAATGCATAAATATAATTTGAAAAAAAAATAGTTTCCAAAAATAATCGCATGAATTAAGGGAGGACATAAATGTCACAAGAAAATCTGAAATTTTCAAATTATGTACTTGGACACAATTAAGAACTAAAATTAAGGATTTTTTTTATTCTACATTTTTTCGGTGTATTTTTTTATAATTAACCCCAATTTAATGTATCTCCTTCCAATTGTCCGTTATTTTTTTTAACACAATTTGGGTTGTGAAAATGACAAACTACAAGAAGATCCAAGTGATTCAGTACTTAACAGACCAATGCTAGTTTGCTTTCGATAGAGACGACAAAGGATAATGATAAAGAAAATTCTGGTGCATAAATGCAATCGTGCCAAAATGAATGCATAACAATATTGATATTCTAGTGCATAAATGCAACTCTCTGGTAATAATTCGTGTCTAAAGATACTTTGTCAATTAAAAAAATCGTCAATTTGAAATAATTTTTCTTTATTTGTATTAATTATGGAAATTGAAATCAATCCCCGACTTTTTTTTCGAAATTTTTTTCTAAAGATAAGAGCCTAAGAAAAACTTAAAATGTCTATAATGCTTATATATCTCATTGTATGTTTCGTTACCCAAAACAAACTATTGCATAACCAATCTCAAGAAAAATTTACCCAACCTAAGTCGAAGACAACACCATAATTTAGTCACTACATAATCTAAACCAAAATAATATTTATATATCATAATATCAAAGGTCACACTCACATGTCTATACACGCAAGTCTAACCAAAGAATCAAAATTCACAGTTCATAATCATCATAATTCAAACAAAATATATAACCGTCATAATGAACAACATAATGAAAAACCAACTCAATCCTCCTCTATCATATTATAGTTATGAAAAAGCTCTAAATAAACACTTTTCAAAATACAACATCTGCTTCTTGTAAAATTCAAACTCAAAACTAAAGTAGAACACTATACACTAGATAGAAACTCAACCGAATTTATTTATCCAAATTATTTACAAATCAAGTCTAGAATAGAAAAAAAAAAAAAAAAAAAGGTCACACTCGTCCCTGGAGCCATTGTAACACAAAAACAAAAAGTTGACAATTCATACATTAAGAAAAAAATTCACAATGAAAAGAAAAAATATTTGAGGCCTCTGGTTTGAAATGTCCAACTACTTGAGTTAATAATTGAACTTTGCAATTAAAAATAAGCATCAATATTTTGATCATCAAATCCAAAATCATGCAGTAAAAACTAATCAAAATTTGTGAATCACTGTACATCTCTCTTTCAAAAGATGAAAACACGTCATTTACTAATAGAAAACAAGCAAGATTGAAACTACAAACACTATTATAAGATAATACAATATTATCCCCCCACTTTTGACTCACTTGTTTGTTTGATAAGCTAAGCCTAAACGCCCAATAAGTCAAAAGCTAACCTTACAACTAAAAGCAAGGTCGAAACTAATTTTTCTTTTTCATGTGCTTTACTAGTAACGCTAATGAAAGACTTTTTGATCTGTTGTTCCCAGTTAGTTCAGTCAGTTCTGATTAGAAGTACTAAAATGAGTGGAGCAAAAGGTTTTAGAGAGAAGAAAAGGGGTGGGGCTCTACCAAAAAGCATGCAACGACACAATCAATAGGTGAGCCCTTACTTGTACTCGAGCAGGTGGGTATCGACAGACACAACGATTTAATCAATCAGATCCACTGAAGCAATTTCCTCTAGACAGAATGAAATGCACTTTTTCTAAAGAACAAAAACAATTAGCAAATTGACCTGAAGGATCCATATATATTAAGCATGGACAAAAATGAAAGATAACATTCAAAGATTTTGCATTAATAGCATTTCAATGATAACACCAAGAGATTTTTTTTTTTTGGGGGTATGGGATAACACTAAGATTTGAATATGGTACTAAATCCTGTAAATCATGCCATAAGGAACAGGACATCCATACAAATTCCAAGCCCTCACAGTGAATAAAGTAAGGAGAGAGCCAAGTCTAATTAAATACAAAAAAATCAAGAGTAACTTAAATTTAAACATATCATGATAATAGTACACAAATTCAATAGGAAATTGAGGCTACATACAGAATCATTCATGTTAAGATACAAATAAAAAAAATCTTCGATTGTCACTCACTCAAGACTAACATTTTTCACCTTAAAAGGTTCTAGTAATTCAACACAATGCATAAAAATATATATCAATTATGCATCTTATTTTTTGGCTTTTCAATGGATATTAATATCAATCTATACTAATAAAACATAGATTTTCTTGGATTCTTTAAATTGTGAAAGTTTTACAGTTAAATTTAACTATAATGGAGTTGAAAAGTTTCAAACTTATAATTTTTGAGTATTAACGAAGTTCGAGAAATAACTCCCTATTTCACATTTTTTAAAGTGGGGTTTGTAAACATGATTTTTCCAAAAGGACGTGAACTCCCTTTAAAGGAGTGTTTAGAATGTTTAACAAAAAAAAAAATGTGTGTTTAGAAATCACACTTTTTGTTAAAATCATTTTTAATAAACACTTTTTTGGATCCGTTCTATTTAACAAAATAACGTTGTTTTAGTATAAAGCAATACTGTTTCAATCAACAGCATTTCTGCTGTTAGTTTTATAAAAGGAGGGGATTCTCACTCCACTTTTTTAGGTTAAATTTAGGATTGGAGATGCACAGCAATCATATAGCTGTCACTCCCACGTAGTTAAATATGTTTGGAATGTGTCATATTTAATAAATAATTTTTTAATTATATATAATATAACTCAATAATATTTGCGGTAAAATTGAATACTACTTTAATTATATTCAATTATAAATAAATTAAAACAAATTTAATAAATTTTAATAGGGGAATTTGAAAGTCGATACAAAAATTTAGATTTAATTGAGTTGAGCTACATTAAATAAACTTATTTGGCCGTAAGTGCATTTTTTTGAAAAAAAGACTAAAAGGTCATTTATTACTCCATTATTCTCTGACTTTATCTTTCCTATTTTCTCTCTATCTATCTCTTTCTCTCATATTGATAATTTATTTTTTTGAAATATGCAAAAATTTGATTTAATATTTTCTCTTATTTTCTGTCACCATTTTTCTCTTATTTTCTGTCACCGTTACTCTTTCTCTTCTTATTCTCTCTATCCTTAGATCAACGTTACACGGTTACACCAATTAATTAACCAATCATGTGATTTAATAAACTAAATAATCACACAAAATTACAACATCAATCAAATTTATCATTCAATTGTTTACATAAACCAAAAAATTATATCATTTAGTATCACGATATAATTACACTAATTATATCCACCAAATTGGGTTTATCATTACACAAAAGACTTTATCATTATACCAAATTTGGTGTATATGATTTGTGTAATTATGTGGTGATACTAAATATTACAACTCTTTAGTTTTTGTAAATAACTGAATAATAAATTGAGTTGGTGTTATAATTTTGTATAATTGTTTGGTATAACTATTTGGTCTATTAGAACACATGAGTAACTGTTTTGTGTATATAGGATAATTAGTTATTGTCTGTCCCTGAAGGAACGGAGTAATAAAAAATAATAAACAATAAACATATATGTATTCATATTCAAGATTAAATTACAAACATAGAGGAGATTAGGGGTGTTCACCCTACTCTACGAGTAAGAAATATGCTCTTCCGTCTTCTTACCCGATATTTTGCGGAAGAGTTTTTTCTTGGCCTACCCTACCCGACAGGTGTGGTATTCCTACCCGATTAATCGGGTAGGAAATTGGATAAATATTTTTGTAACAATTAATTTTTGGATCATTTTAATAATTTAATTAAATAACATGCACCAATTTAACAACACAATAAATTAATTAACACTAAAATCTAAAACAACTACATCAAGAATTACAATAAAACACAATAAAGTATGAATATCAATCTATCATAATTGTTACACAAATACAATAACAATTAATTTAAGTTTAAACTTTAAATCATATGAAATACATTAAAATCATAATTGATCTGCCTGTAGTTAGGGTTTAGGATTTTTTGAGTTTATATATATATATAAATTATTGCGGGTAGGGTAGGGTAGGAATGCGGAAATTGATGGCTATTTCGCATTTCTACCCGAAAATTGTCGGAAGATCAAAAACTCTTCCACATTCCTATCCGATTTTTGCGGCTAGTCGTTCGATCGAAAATTTGAACACCCCTAAAAGAGAGATAAATGAATTTAAACATCGGTTGTAGTGGGAGTGAGAGGTGGTGGGGCGGTAGTAGTGATGGTAGGAGACGGTGATGGTTGTGGTGGGTGGCAATAACCGTGATGGCGGTAGTGGCGGTGGTGACGGCAACAGCGACGGCGACGGTGATGGTGGTGGTAGTGATGGAGGCGGTGATGGTGGCGATAGCAGCAGCGACGACGGCAATGGTGGTGGTGTTAGTGCTAGCGGCGGTGGCAGTGATGGTAGAGGTAGTGGTAGGACGGTTGAAACACTATTTTTTTTAAAGTACTTATGAGAAATAATTCCTAGAAGTACTTTTAATAAGTAACTCCAAACACACCCTCAGGCCCTATTTCCCTTATTAAATTTAGGGTGTTAATATTAGTCGTTAGATTAATTTTAAAATAAAATTTAAATAAATCTCAACTGCGAAAAACAAAAATCATTTTGTTTGTCTTTTGAAATTTGAATTGTAAGCTATTTTATTATATAGATTATAACTGATTGGTGTGACTGATTAGTGTAATTGTGTTATTATAACGTTGATATAAAAAGAGAAAAAGAAAAATAGAGAAAGAGTAATAGTGAGAAAAAATAGGGGGAGAGAGTGAGTGAGAAAGAGAGAGAGAGAAAAAATATGGAATATTTAAAAAAAAAAATTATCAATGGGAGATAGAGAGAGAAAATAAGAGAGAGAGGGAAAGTACCAGAGAGAGAGATAGAGATAGAGAGAAAATAAGGAAGAGATAGTGAAAGAGTAATAGAGAGAGGGAGAAGGAGAAGGAGAAGGAGAAGGAGAGGGAGAGAGAGAGAGAAAATAGGGGGAGAGCGAGAGAGATGAAGATAATAAAATTTATGCATAATTTATGGAAGTGTAACTAAGTAAAAAAATTCAAATGTCATTTAATTTGCTTTCAAATAAATTTTAAAAAATAAACCCACACCTAAAAATCTCATTTTAATATGACATGAATATGAACGGGAGTCTGTACAGGCTAGAAAGTGTGGGCTAAGAGGCCCCACCATGAGTCCATCACAAAATCAGATGAAGAGTTGAGTAGCTGGACGCTTTGAAGAGGGCCATTCTAATGAACCCAATTGCAGTCACAACTCAGGCCAAATAGTGGGGATCCATATTCAGTCAAATGTCTTAAGGAACAAATTGCAACGTTCACCCAATAGCTTGTTAAAGCTTAATGGGCTTCAAAGCTTGAAGAAGGTTAATGGGCTATTGCCCATTTGAATGGACTGTACGCTCCCCTGACAGATTCAGCAAAATAAAGTGCAGTATGAAACCATCCAACTCTTTTTGAATTGTGAGAATCTATTCGTCTCCGTATCTATAATATAAAACAGACAAATTTTAATAAGTTCATTCGATAATATCAAATAGACTTATTCAATGGTTACCAATCTCTTTCTCAAAGTCATTCATATTACATTGTGCCTTCAGGTATGAGTTATTCCTAATAAATAAATAAAATTATTATGTATTGAAGTATAACTATTTAAATTACATAGTTTAAAATATTGGAGTAGATAGTTATTTAACACGGTATCAGAGCATGAGGTCCTGTATTTGAAATCTCGCCGCCACTCTAATTACAAAAAAAATTCGCGTGTTACGTCCAAAATATAATCTAACCGTTAGGGAGCATGTTGAAATATAAATACTTAATTACACCGGGTATCAATCATTCACCATTATACAACTACCATCCCTGCAACTTACAATGGTATCCCTCTATCAATGGTCACTACTACGAGCCAGTGGTCCAATAAATTCACGGAAGTACCTAGGTTAACACCTAGTCCAAAATCAATTTTTCTAACATGAAGATAAAATTATCTATCACTTTCTCTTTTTTAAACCCCGCTTTAGAAAGGATTTTTGTTCACCCGCTACAACTTTTTTCATTTAGATAGACCATAATCTGTGGGTCTGCCCCTATTTTTTTTTTCCTTTAATTGTTGTGGATAAGCACATGGTTATGTTCCAATGTTGATGCCGTCTCACATGGTAGGTCACACAGTCCTTTAGCCCTCAAAATCTTCTATGATCTGCTGTTATTTTGCTGTCACTCTACATCAAAGTAGATGTGGAGAATATAAAATTTATTGTTAATCATTATTCAAATGTTATTCTCCATTAATAACTTATTATTTTTTTTACATATTATGGTCAGGGGCCAAGAAGTTTCCAATAGTAAAAGATTACTTATTGTCTGGATATTGACAGATGTAGACGGCTGCGCCATACAAGAAGCTTGAAGACAATGAATATTTTGGAAAGATGATGTGGACATTTTTGGAGTAGTTGATGAGAAAATAGATATTGCAGCATTGTTGAGTATTGGGTCTACATTATTTTTAATACACGCTCTTTCAATTTTTCTTAGATCACCTGGTGTATAAAGATAGATAATTCACTTGTATATAATACGTCTTACATAAATATAAAAACACACGAATTTTTTTATGGTGATGTAGTCAAAAGATTGAAAATAACTCCTACGGTTTGTGACTTAAAAGTTATTGGATCCCACGTTATATTTTTTTATGATTATTGATGTGAGGGTCTATCTAACAAGCAATAAAAAAAGCAACCGACACTAATTTCTTCTGTTTAGCCAACATTATTGGGCATGCCTGTGCTATATTTGTATTTTTTTTATGATTATTGAGGTGAGGGTCTAGTAACAAACAATAAAAAAAGGCAACCGATGCTAATTTCTTCTGTGAAACCAACATGACTGGGCATGCCCTTTGCTAGATTTTGCACCTCAAAGGTGCAACAATGCAATCAATCGGGGCCAATGCCATGTTATAATGTACCAAAGCGTGATTCATGTTTTATTTCTCTCTCTCTCTCTCTCTAACCTGGTGAGTCTTGATCCCCAGTCATGTCCACCCCGGCGAGTCTCGATCCGTTGGTCGTGCCTGGGCTCAATAGCGGATTAACTACTCTTACAAACCTACTTTGCTCCTCTTTGGTAAATAACTTAAGATAACTAAATTCTGCAGTATAACAGCCTATGCATCAATTCTGCTCCTTTTATTTGTACCTAGAACGATCATGAAAAACTCCAAGGGGGTAGTTTAAATAGTAATACGAAAGAACTGTAAATTCAAACCTCGTGACATACATCATTTCTAACATCACCATGACAATACATTTAAAATGCCAATCAGGTAATACACAAAAATCTATGCTCCAACTTGGCCATTAACGAAAAACCAGAGAGAGTGTCTGATAATTTATTTCTATATACAATATAAAGATTACATGTTACAAACCAGTGATCATATTTATACCCTTCACAACAGACGTTGACCTTTCACCATCAAAGCTTAAATCACTCGAGACTCCTTGAGACTGACTTTTACACTTGAAAAGGAGGAAATTAAAAAGCAAAGGAAAAATAATGAACACATTCTCAAATATCAAACACAATATAACTTACTAACCCCTAAAACAGATCCAACAACATACCTTCACATCACAATTTCTGGCTTCAAAATGTTAGATTTGATCTCTTTGTGCGGCAGAACCACACCCCCGTTGCTGTAAATTTCATCACAAACGTGAACATCCTCTCCAAGGATAGTCATGTTTTCTACACGAGCCCACTGCCCAACGGTGGAGTGCCAGCCGATGATACTACTTGAGATGCATGCATGTTTTTTGATGCGGACTCCACGCATTACCGTGCAGCGAGAGAGTCTAACCCCTGACTCAACCACACAACCAGGGCCGATAGCAACGTCAGGCCCAATCAAGCATCCGTCACCAATTTTAGCACTCTCATCCACCAGAACATTTCCTACAATATGAGGTCCAGAAGCTAATTTGGAAGAAAATTTCTTTCTCAAGGAGTCTAGGTATAGTCTCAAGCCAGAGATGTAATCTCTTGGCTGCCCAATGTCCATCCAAAAACCAGGTAGGACCATCCCATACAGTTTTTTTGCTGCTGCAATTTTTGGGAAGACCTCTTTCTCGATTGAGGTAGGCCTTAGCTCAATTCGATCAAGAACAGATGGGTTCAGAAGGTAAATCCCAGCATTGATCTTGTTACCCACAAACAATTTTGGTTTTTCAACAAATCTCTCTACTTGTCCTGTTGATTCTTCCATAACGACGACACCATATTTTGAAGGCTCATCTACCTATAAATATCAATCAAAATCATTATCTATCAACTAACTTTATTGAAAAGTTCCCACAGGTCTAAGATGATGTCGCAGAACAGTAGAACAGAAATTATTTGGATCCAGTTTACCTTGGTTACCATTATGGAAGCCTCCCCTCCATGGGATTTGTGGAATTCAATCATCTCTTTCAGGGGGTATTCACTGATGACATCACTGTTAAGGACAAAGAATGGCTCACCAGATTCATCTATCAGTTTGTCTCTAGCCAGAGCCAGGGGACCAGCAGTGCCAAGTGGTTCAGTCTCCTGTGAGCAAGTGATCTTGATCCCAAGCTTCGTCTCAAAGTCCTTCAAGAAATTCAGCATAATCTGCATGGAGGAGGTGGTACCACAAGTGGTCACCAATTTTGTAGCTGCAACAAAAATCTCCAAGCAATACACAAAGTGGGATATGGAGCCTCAATTATTTACCTCCGGTTGGTAATTTATAGCAAGAACCACTTCACTCACTCCAATGGCCTTGAGAGCTTCAATCTGATAAGATTAAAGAAGATATTAAATCAACCCATGTTTAACCATCACACACACCGACACACACACACAAACTATTCATAATGATAATCATGAAAAACCATAAAATTTCTCTGCTGACACAAAGTTCAGTTTTCACTTGAGTTTTAGAAGTAAGCAAAACATCATGAAATGGGGTTATACATAACATATTATATAATCCCCTAACATGCTGAATATTCTACATTGGACTGTGAAACCAGAAAACCTTACCAAAAACTTCCTAATTATCATGAATTCAAAACAAGTTTTTTCCCTTTTTTTCCTTTTTCTTTCCTTAGGGAGGTGGGGAGAGTTCTTCGAAAGGGAAGAATATATGCCACGCACAAGGTGTATCATCTCCTTGTTCATGTCAAAAAGTGATAATCAAACAGTTACAAAAGGAAGGCAATCCACAAAGAAGCATCAATATGACCGAGGGCTATTAAAGTTGAACACGGACGGACATGCTCATAGAAGTAGTACCTGATGAAGGATCATAGGTTTGTTAGCGAAATCAACAAGTGGCTTTGGGACACTAAGAGTCAGAGGCCTCAATCGTGTCCCAAACCCTCCAACGAGAATAAGTGCCTTCATCCTGAGATGGTTGTGTTTATCCTGTTAAATATAAAGTCAGACTCAGGGCAAAATCTTCTCAGAAACTAAGAAAACGCAGTATAAAAAAACATTTAGCAAATGAATTCTGATCCACTCCATATTTATCGGTGCCAGAAGGGAAAGAGATGTACATCTACAGAACTCTGCATTGACATCTGTAGATCAGAAACAATGATAAATGGCTCACTATCATCTGTAGGGGCAAAGCTGGGAGTGACTAATAATGGGTGACTTCAACAGATGCATGGAAGAGGAAGAACACCAGTCTACGACAAGGATCGGAAATAAAAAAAACTAAAATTTAAAGACTGGCATTAGGAAATGGCCAAATTGTCTCACGCGTCATAAGATCAACCAAAACGTGAAAATGGCCAGAAAAAAACCCATCCAAATTGTTTAGCTGGAAAAGGAACAAATTCCAGCTATACCACAGGCTGGAGCTGTGGAAACGACAAATGCACTGAATTCCGTAATGAATTACACTATGTAGTAGCAGAGACTGCACCTGAATCTAGTTGCATATTAAAAGAGATGATTTAACAAAGTTATATGCAGGGGAAAAAAAATAAAAGAATTCCCTTTTCAAGCTTAAAAGCTGAACTGTAGTGAGTGTAAGAATCAGAAAATCAAACTGCCAGAAACTTCCTAACTATGAGGTTTTACATGGGTGTTACACTCATCAAAGCCTCACCAGTAATATCATATTTCAGCTAAGAAAATCCAGTTATCATTTTCCACATGTTCCCAAATAATGATCAAATGCAAATACCACCAATTTTTACTAACCGAGAATTTGATAGCGAAGAAAAGAACAGTTGAAGCTCAGAATAGATAGCGAGCACAAGAGGATCAGGGGATTATTTTTCCTGATGACCCTGATCAATACCGGTAATTTTCCTGCTGACCCTAATAAATACCCAGAAGAATCAGGCAGAAGTAATTCTCAGACTTCGGGCAGTTATGAAGCAATAATAGCCAACGAAAAACTTTTGATTGTATTTTCCAAAAAAGAAATCGTATTTCCAAAAATAAAATTTGGCACATTTCCATGAAATTCAACTTAACAAAACTTATAAGCGACATGAATTTTGTACAGCAAATATCAAATATGTATATTTTGTGAAACATGATCCAAAGGACTGCCAATCAACCACAACTTTTGACAACTAGGTTGAGCAAAAGATGTCAAAGGAGGTCTTAACAGGTCAAAGGGCGGGACTTCTATAAAGTTTGTCTCATTTGACATTGAATTCACCTCCAAAACACCAGTAGAGCCAGATCAAGCAATAAAGAAAGTAATTCACATAAATACAGGCAGAAAAGAGAATTAATAAGCAAAAACTACCGATTAAATCAACCCTATCGCGAATATAGGCAAACTTATACCAGATCTAAACAAACACAGAAACATGATTAAATTCAGACATTTTATCCCTCAATTAAACATAATGGTTGCATTTTTATCTTCTGAAAATCCACAGAAGCCATTAAATATGTTATCCAAACACTAAAAACCGAGCTTGAAGATGAAAAGAAACAAATCTAAAGATAATTAAAGCCAAATTACAACCAAATCACAACGACATTGCAAAATGGCTCTCGATGTATGCAAAAAAGCATTGAAAGACAAATCAAAGGACCTGTGCCAAAGCTCCAAACAACAAAATTGCCTCCAAAACACCAATCCACTTCAGATCTGACTATATGAATTAGAATTTACCTCAGATCACAGTCGATCTATGAAAGTTATGGAGTGAGTCAAGGACCGAGTCGACTGGGGGAACAAGTCAGAATTTTCCCTCGCTTTCTTTTCCTCAACGGTTGGTCGTCAGGGGTGTGTCTGTGTGGTGTTGGAAGGGCGTTGGTGGAACAAGGCTTCACCGTGTGTATACCTATCTATATATAGCTGCTGTATCTATAGATAACTACCACAGATAAAAAAAAAAAAAATGATTTAGATTTCAAATTAAATAATGGATTGTAATTAAATTTGCTTCCCTTTTACAGGTTGAAGAAATCGGTTAACTTTTTACTGATAGCCATGTGGTCTAGTGGTTGCGGTTTTGGGGGGGGGGGTGTTGAGCTGTTTTTAGTGGTTTAGTCTGATTGGGGTTCGACTATGACTCATATCGTCTTTAGAGAGTGTCTATACATTTTATGTTTAGCTCTCTATAAAAGATTTTTTTGACTGAAAAGGATTGATAGAGTGACATTAAAATTCTTGATCGTCTCTCTATATCCGTTACAAACCAAAAAAAAACCCTCTTCCGCAACACCTTTTTAATCGTGAAAATGATATCTTGGACTATTTGGTATTAAACACAACTATTGTACCCATATAAATATTCTTAATTTTCTTCATAATAATTCTGGATTTATGCGTGTCATCCGCATTAGACAATGCTAATCATCACTATATTTTTTCTAATTTATTAGATGTTCACATAATATTTTCAAATTCATGTAAATATTGGTACTTATTTATATTTTCCTTTACTTTTTAATTATTTTAACCACTAAATTACGACAGTTAATTTGAATACTCCGTGGATAGAAAAAAAAATATCTTATGTTTGATGTAATAAAACAACTAAAATAAAAAGAAAATATAAGACTTGGTCATATATTTAAGATTGTTAGCACTGGAAATTTTATCCCCCACATTATTTTCGTTTTATTATCATATCATTATCGCTCATTTTCATAATTTCATCAGAAGTTGAATCATT
>CAUOFW020002061.1:0-59095 GCA_963454935.2 Ilex paraguariensis
GAGAACATCTTTTCGAGTTTGGGATGCCTCATACAATAATAAGTGATAGTAGATCACATTTCTGTAATAAGTCATTTGCATCTCTAATATTTAAATATTGCGTCACTCATAAAGTATCCATTGCCTATCACCCACAAACAAATGGCCAAGTCGAGCTAACCAATAGGGAGATCAAGAACATTCTAGAAAAAATGGTTAACCCAAACAGGAAGGATTGGTCTGATAGATTGACCGATGCCCTCTGGGCATACCGCACTGCCTTTAAAACTATTTTGGGCATGTCTCCCTACCGGCTTGTTTATGGAAAGGCTTGTCACCTACTAGTCGAAATGGAACACAAGGCCTATTGGGCCATTAAGACTTTAAATTTTAATTTGAGAATGACTGGTGATTATAAGAAGTTAAAACTGAATGAGTTGGAAGAGATTTGACGAGGTGCGTATGAGTGCTCCAAAATTTCAAAAGAACAGGCCAAAATCTTTCATGATAACTCCATCGTGAGGAAATCATTTGAGCCCGGGCAAAAAGTGCTCTTATACAATTCTCGCCTCTCCATTTTCCAAGGCAAACTTCGATCCCGTTGGGATGACCCCTATCTTGTCAAGGTGGCCTACCCCAACGGAGCTGTGGAGGTCCAAAACCCCTAAAATGGTCAGACATTCAAGGTCGATGGCCAAAGACTTGAGCTATTTTTCGGGGCCTTTGAAGAACAAGTGGCGGAGGAGAATTTAATGGATCCAGTATACCCGGAAGTTGTGGAGAAATAGCTAGTTTTTTCTGCCTTTCAATGTACAACTTTGATTTACTTACTTTATTTTTATTCCATGTTAATTATGTTCTTTTATTGTATAAGTTTTGTTCTTTTTAGTCACAAATATTGGTGTTTTTGTCAAATTTCAAGTGCAAGGTGTTTTCTAACCCTACTAATCTTTTACTGTCTGTCATTGAATATAATATCTTTTTCGTGTCATTGAGGATAATGCATGAATCAGGTTGGGGGGGGGGGTGAGGTTGCACTATTTACATCTTACATCAATGTTTGTGGGAATAGTCCACGAGGATATTCGTGCCTACCGACACTTAAACGGATCGGGTACCCAAAAAAAAAATATTTGTGGGAATATTCTGCGTGGATATTCATGCCTGCCGACACTCGCGCCTGCCGACAGTCAATAAAAAAAAATAATAATAATAAAATAAATAAATAAATAAATAAAAACTGGGATGCCTTTATAAGGCCTCCAACATTTTTTTCCTCTTTTCCCCCATGCACCAGTGTTGGTCTCCCTCTTCTTCTGTTCTTCTTCTTCTTCTTCGTTCTCTCTGTTCTCTGTAAAAACAACCCACCCCCTGCAAATTCATGACCATATACGCCAACGACCCAGTCCTTTGTTTAATAATTTGTCTTATATGTTTGTATTTGTACATGGGTGCTCTTCTTCTGCTCGCACTTAGGGTGAGGGGTTTTCTGCCTAACCTAAATCTCCCTCCAGTTAATTAATTGTTGTGTTTTGTTTATCGATTTCGACAGCTGAACAGATCTCTAACACCACCCCCTTTCCCTTTTTCTTCGTTTTCTTCTTTTTTTTCTTTCTATTGTGTTGTTCTCTGTAACACGACCCAACTCCCAACAGCCCCCTGACCATATTCCTCGAAGACCTAATCCTTTGTCTCATGATCTGCATTTGTTTACTCTATTTGTACATGGCTCTTCTTCTTTTGTCCGCACTTAAAATCAAGGGTTTTCATCCTAACGAGAACCTAGATCTGCGTAGCGAAGATTAATTTATGTATTTTCTTTATAGGTTTTGGCAGTTAAACAGATCTATACCCTACAACCTCATTTCCAAACCCCAAAAATTGATAAATTCGAAACAATGGGAGACAATGTTCGGTTTAGATTGGGGGGGTGTGATCTACAATTTCAGTTTGTTCTAATTTCAATTCCAGTTTGTTATAGTTTAATATAATATATATATATATATATATATATATATATATTTATATTTTATTCTAAATTATGTATTTTTACAGTATTTTTGCTTATATTTCATAATCATATCGAACACAGCTTCAATCATCTTAGTGACTGACAGACGTTAAAGAACCAAATAGTGAGTCTTAAAGCATAGAAAGCATAGATGATAAATTTTTTTGGTTTAGTCTGGGAGTTCTACGCACTTTTTTTATCTGATATGCATGTTGTGATCATGAAAAAAGCAAGAGTTGTGAGAAAAATTGAAATCCGAGAAGCACAAGCCAAACCATTATGTGGCAGAAGCACTTTTGCCAAACATCGTCGTGTCAAACGACTGGGTACTTGTAAACAATGTGACAGGTGTTTTCACATGAAAAAAAATACAATCAGTGTTCTGAACCAATTTCAGGTCGTGCAACCGATTGATTAAATTGGATAGTGTATGGGTAGAGTAAGGATTTTTCTAACACGCCATCTTATACCAATCCGAGACTTACACGTTATGTGGGACAAGAAGTTGGAAGGATCACTAATAATGACATAGACACAAGTGATGAGTCAGATTAAATTTTGACTAATAATGACAAAGTTGTGAAAAAACATGTTTTGGGGATGAAGGTTAATGGTCCGAATTTTTTTTTGGGTAAATATTTGTTTATGTACAAAGTTTTTTTGTTGAAATAAAGATGTGGGCCGAGTAAGGAATGTCCTAAAATGCCAACCTGTAGCGTGAGTAGGGACTTATCCTGAGACGCTATAGTTTTTCAAGTTCAATGTGTGCATTTAGTCTTCTTTCAATTTTCATAGATAATTGTGTATGTAAATAATTTTGATTTTTATTTGAGTGCAAAAAAAAAAAAATCGCATTTCCTTGAAAAATGGTATTTTCTCTATGCTTAAATGTCAAATGTACGTTAGTATTTGTTATTCTTAAGGTACAGAATGACCAGACTCGAAAATAAAATTGATATATAATTGACATTCTTTGAAAATCTGACATAACTAGTGGAGATAACGAAGAATACCATAATAAGTTTTGAGCCTTGCGATGCTTTCTGAGAGACAATCGACATTTACTCAAGTAAGATCTTTCACTTTCAATTTTTGAATAATCTCATTAAACTTGCTTTGATTAATGCAACTAAAGTGATCTATTGACATATCCCACAAGGAACCTTTACATATGACACATACATGGGCACATACTTGAGAAAGGATTTGAGGCCATCTTTGATTTGATTTTGAGCCTTAATCATTGCTTTTACGAAATTATATCCCTAGTTATCCATGTTTGAGCCTTCAATAAATGATTTCTTCTTTAAGAAACCAATATGATAATTGAGCCACAGGAGAATATACTTGACATACCTCGCTATCTAATTTTCTTGCACCTTTTCATAAATTAGTATGATACAGAAAAGCCAGAGAAAAAGAAATACGATGGTGGCTACTGTTCAATGAAAGAAAAGTCAGTGTAAACAACCGAGAAAGAAAAGAAATAGGAAAGTAGGGAATTGCCAAAAAAGTGAAAAATGAGAAAATGAAAGAAAGAAATACCCTTTTGGGCAAAAGATCGAAAAGCAAGGGAGAGGTGTGTTACACTGCATTAAAAAGAGGATAGCCTTTGAATACCATTGACGTCACTTTGTTAGCCACTGACCTCTGGCCACATTACAACCTATACAAAACCCTAATTGATCTCAAGTTTGATGCATGTGTGTGTTGTCGACCAAAAATTGGGGTATGTTAAATAGTATTTCTTTAATTGTATTGATATTCTTCCATAAAATTATACCAAGAACATGATTAGTCTACTTTCTTAAGACTTTCACTCCCTTTTTAACTGTGCATGTGATTTTTTCATTGACCATCCTCTAATCACATGCCCTTTGAGAGATAAGTCACTATAATTAGAGGAAATTTTTGTTGAGGGCATCTCTAAGAGAGGTTTGTAAAATCAAAGATATCTATGGAGGGTGGTAAAGTGGAATGTTTGTCATATAACAATTCTTGTTTCTAGAAAGACCATTCCTACTACATAGGGAATTCCAAATGCCAATGTGACTGATGCTAATTTTTGCGTAAAAATAATTCCTGTGCAAGAGGAGCTTGCGGGATGTAAGTCGATTGAGGGTTGGGTATCCCAACGACCATGATGCTAATTTACTTTAATCCACATACACATCTGTTCGACTGGAGTTTGTAGGTAGCTCACTAGAAACTTTCACGAGACGAAACTCGTCCACTAGGGATCACCTAGGGGTTTAATGACTTGTTGCATATGCTAAATGCAATCGTGTTATCTACAAAAATGATTTTATTTTGTTATTTATAACTAGGGACCACTAATGTTTAGGTTGGGGGGGTGTGATTAATCCTAATTAAGGCATAATTTAATTTAGTTAATAGGTCAATTGTGTTAGTTAAATAAAGTTAAACTAGTCAAAATAAGCTAAATTAGGGTTAGTATGTGAATTAAGGATAATACATTGATTGTTGTTCTTTTCAGGATTTTGTGCATCAAAGCTACAAACTATTAGGGAGCCAATTTTGTCAAAGCTACAAAATACTCGGGAGCCAATTATCAAAGTTGCAAATTATAGGGTGCCAATTATCAAAACTCAAAATAGAGGGGGATCAAAGTATAATTCTAAGCCGCCAAACAAGACTTTCACCCTCCCTTGTTGCCTATAAATACCACCCCTTATGACTTGTAATTCGTTCATCTTTTGGTAGTCAAAAATCCTCCAAAAGTATTGCTTTCTTTATTGCTTATTCCTTTACTTCAAGTATTGTTTTCCTTTATTGTATTATTGCTTTCTTTTATTGTATTATTGCTTTCTTTTAATTTATTGCTTCATTTACTTCAAGTATTGCTTTCCTGTATTATATTATTGCTTTCTTTTATTGTATTATTACTTTTTTTTACTTCCATTGTTGAGCTTCCTTTTTCTCTTAGAGGAGTGAAACTCTTCCACTTTTCTAGAGCTTACCAAAGCCGTGAAGGGTGGAACATGATTTACTCATTCTTTGCCAAATATCGGCTCCTTGTGTAAAGTGTTTTACCATGTAACTATTCTACTTGGAGGGATGGGCATCATTCACTTTTCTAGCTTTACCAAAGCTATGAAGAGTGAGTAGTTTCTCATCCAATCTTTAGTAAGAGGTGAAGGAAATGTATAATTATTTGGAAGTTATATTTGTGCATTTCATTCATATTTAGCTTCAATTTTCATTTCTTTATAATGTCTTCTCATTACATTGTTATCTTTACTTTAAGTATGAGTAGCTAAGTCTTTAAGTTGGCTAATCCAAGGGAGACCTCCTCTTGGGTATACCATTTCAACCCATCTTCTTTCCTCCACTCAGTGTACGATGGTTTGGTTTGACTGGGTTGAGTGAGGACATAGTGTAAGTCTTTGATATCCCGTAGACTTGTCACGGGTTATGCTTGGACCCTCACTTCCATCTCGTTCCTCGTTTTTCACGAATCAACCGTTCATCTATGCACCAGTGGAGGAAGGTTTTGGGTTGACTTGACATTTCCATTGGAGTAAACGCTTCGGATTAGACAACACTTGTTTCCCATTTCAATTTCATCACAAACCAACTTCAAACTATAAAAGATTTTACACTTTCTTTTCACCGAAAACACTTTCAAAATGATTCACATCCTTCCCTGAGGAGACAACCTTGGAATACTTTTTCAAGTAAAACACGACACTCAAAAGATTCCTTGCGCTTGGGGAGTACTTTTGTTCACACGCACACACATTTTATACATTTCATATTCCACCATTCCTTTCCTCTTTTTTTTGACATCATCCCAAGGGAGAGTGACATTGCCCCTCACACACACCATACATACGTTAAGGGAGATGTTAAGAGGTTAGGATATTACAATGGAAACAATCAAGCACACCCCTTCTTCATTTCATTCAAAATCAACAAGGGGAGGTTAATGATATGCCCTCGCCCTAGTGCATAGAGTAAGCGTGCCATCTCGGGCAAAATCTCATTTTTTCTTCCTATGGGGGCTAGGTTCGCCACTGCAATCAAATTAAGCATTTTGTACTTGTTGGTGAGCTTTTCTTGTTTTAAAAATTTCTTCCCTCCCCATGAAAAATCAATCAGCCCCGTCAACTCCTTTCCAACCACACTTAACGCCACATTTTTCTTTGGCGGGTACGTTGGGTTTTGTACCTGAGGCATCTCTCTCCTTACCTCCAAAATATATGCCTCATCTACATCTATGTGGGTGCCTCGTACATATGTTTGGATTGCACCATTGATGATCTCGGCGTTGAAGTAGAACTCCCTCACCAGGTCAACAACTACGTCTTCGTCATTCCTCAAGTGCCACACCCACTCCCTCTTCTCCATTTCTTCCAACAAACCCAACTCAGCAAAATCAGTGATTACAACATCTCGTTCACAAACCATAGCATGATTTTGAAAGAAATTTTCATACCTCTCAGCTTTAAAAGCATTGGGAAATTTGGTGCGATCGTACCTCTTGTTTCTTTGCTTCCCTTCTCTTTCTTCAATGACCTCTTCTACGAAGTTGGGTTCTTGATTTATTGGTGGAGTGCACCTGGCAGGAAGCTTGACCCTAGGCATTGTGTTGTTCTTAATTTTGAGCTTGAGAGGGTGTTAGAAGTTTTGGTTATTTGGTGAAAATTGGGGATTTTTTATGTGGAAAAGCTCTTGGGTGGTTGATTTGTGTTGGAAATGAGGAATGCGTGGAGTATTGAGGGATATGGAGTGAAGTGGGATCCTAGGGTTTAGAGGATTTTGGAGTTGATCCAGGTATTTATAGTCTAAGGAGGAACATTCAAATGTAGTATGAAGGATTTAAAATATTGTTCGAACGTGGATGATGGTCGCATGTGGTGAGCTCCCAGTACTTTTGAGTTCTGTCAGAGACCAAAGTATAGTAAGCTTATATCGTTCGAACGTGCTATTGGCGTTCGAACGTGGTGAGCTCCTAGTACTTTTTGTTTCCATCAGAGACTTCATCAGAGGCTGAGTACTATAAGCAAGTGACGTTCGAACGTCAATTGGCGTTCGAACATTGAATCAAAACTCAAAAAAATTTTAAAATTTTTTTGCACTACATTATACAAAATAAAAAGAGGGCAAAACATTCAAGTTTGAACCAAAAATTTATGGTGTGTCAGGACAAATCCTTACCCACGCTCAAGGTTGGTATTTTGGGACATTTCTTACTCAGCCCATGTTTTCATTTCAGTCAAAAGAGTTTGTACAAAACAAAAGGAATTTTTACACTTTTTTACAAAAATTCGGACCCTTGGCTTTCATCCCAACTATTCTAATCCGAGTCTTCATCTATCTCTGTGCCATTTGAACAACTAGTAACTCTCCCAATTTCCTATTTCACAAATCGATTAAGCAATGTATCAGAATAGGATAGCGTGTCAGGATAACCCTTACTCTGCCCATTCACTATCCAGTCTAATCAATCGAGTGTGCGATCGAAAATTGGTTCAGAACACTGATTATATCTCTTCTCGTGATAGTATCTACCACACTATTTACATGCACCAAGTCTTTTGACACGACGACGTTTAGCATAGGTACTTCGGCTGCACAGGGGTTTCGCTTGTTGTTCTTGGATCTCATTCTTTCTTACCAATCTTGCTTCTCATGATCATAGTGTGCATATCAGAAGGAAATGTGCGTAAAACTCCTAAACTAAACGAAAAAGGTTTAACATCCAAGCTTTTTATACTATTAAGACTCACTATCTGGTTCTTTAACGTCTGCCAGTTACAAAGACGATCAGAGATGACCCACAAACATAACCATCAAAATGCAAAACATGGTAGTCAAAATACGGTACACAATCTGATCAAGATCAGTAACAACAACAATACAAATTTAAAAATTTTCTATGGGCACATATGAACTGTAGTTCTCTCCCCCTAACCAAAATTGAAAATTGTCCCCAATGTTTGGAATTTACCGATCAGGTGAGCTTTGGAGATGAGGTTGAACGGTAGAGATCTTGTTCATTAGACGAAACCTACAAGCAAAATACAAAAATCAAATATCTTGTTGCAGATCTGGATTAGGATGATAACCCTTGATTTTGAGTGCAAACAAAAGAAGCATAACCATGTAGAAATAGAGTAAACAAACGCAGATCATGAGACAAAGGATGGAGTCTTCAGGTAGTATGGTTATGGTGTTGTTGGGAGATGGGTCGTGATTCTAGAGTATTGTAACAGCGGAGAAGAAGAAGAAGAAAGAAAAAAAAGGGGAAAGGAGCAAAAGTGCGTGGAAAGAGAGGAAAAGGAGGTGGGGCCCTTATAAAGGTGGTGGTGTGGTTCAGGATGGACCTGGTTTTCCCTGACCCGGCCCCTTTTTGTGTCAATGGACACTTTTCTCGAAGCGCTATTCTGGATCTATTAAAAGAATAGTCTTCACATTTTTGACAAAGTCTTCCACAAAGGGTTTTAATCGCTGACCATTGACGGTAAAGATATTACTGTTCGATGGGTTCTCCACTTCCACTGCCCCATGTTCAAACACTTTTTTGACAATGTATAGTCCAGTCCATTTTGACTTCAACTTACCAGGAAAAAGGCAGAGGCTTGAATTGAAAAGCATAACTTTTTGATCCGGTTCAAAATACTTTTGCACTATGTTCTTGTAATGAAAAATTTTCATCCCGAATTTTACAATCTTAGCATTTTCATATGCTTCATTTCTTAATTCCTCCAATTCGTTAATCTGAAGTTTTCTTGCTAATCCGACTTTGTCCATGTCAAAGTTCATTGTCTTAATAGCCCAGTATACCCTATGTTCCAAATCCACAAGTAGGTGACATGGCTTTCCATAGACTAATTGGTAAGGAGACATGCCCAAAATTATTTTAAAAGCAGTACGATACCCCTAGAGTGCATCAGTTAGTCTTGACGACCAATCTTTGCGATCTAGATTTACTGTTTTTTCTAAAATTAATTTGATCTCCCGATTAGCTAATTCAACCTGTCCACTATTTTGTGGATGGTATGGAGTTACAATTTTATGAAAAATCAAGTATTTTTTCATCAGATTCTAGAAAATTCAATTAAAAAAATGAGCACCTCCATCACTTATGATGGATTTTGGGATTCCAAATCGGGATAAAATATTTTTTTTTAAAAACTTGATCACCGTTTGATGATCATTATTCTGACATGGAATTGTCTCAACCCATTTGGATACATAGTCTATGACTACCAAAATGTATAGATAGCCAATGGAGGGGGAAAATAGTCCCATTAAATCGATGCTCCAACAGTCAAAAATTTCAATTATCAGAATGGGGTTTAGAGGCATCATGTTTCTTCTTGAAATATTTTCCAACCTTTGACATCTATCGCAAGTTGAACAAAAAGCATGAACATCTTTGAAAAGTGTGGGCCAGTAAAATCCACACTGCAGGATTTTCGCAGCGGTTTTTCTAGATGAAAAATGGCCACCACATGCTTCAGAATGACAAAATGCTATTTCCTATTTGTTTTCTTGAGCGAGGATGCAAAGTCTTATGATTTGATCCTTACAACACTTAAATACGTACGTATCTTCCCAAAAGAAATTGCAAACCTCTCTCAAAAATTTATTTTTGTCCGTGGGGAAAAAGGATGGATGGAGTGTTCCAGTAGCAAGAAAATTAGCAATATCAGCGTACCATGGGGTCTCATCGATTATGAACAGTTATTCATCAGGGAATTTTTCATTGATTGACATTCCATCCTCATGAAATTCGTAAGTTAACCTAGACAGATGGTCCGCCACCACATTCTCAACACCCTTTTTGTCCTTATTGACCAAGTCAAACTCTTGAAGTAAGAGTATCCATCGCAAGAGCCTTGGTTTAGCATCCTTTTTGTAAGCAGAAATTTCAGTGTGACATGGTTAGTGAATATAGTAACAGAAGAACCAACAAGATAAGAACGAAATTTTTCCAAAGCAAAGACTACGACAAGTAATTTTTTTTCAGTTGTCGAATATTTCATTTAAGCATCATTCAAAGTTTTACTTACATAGTAAATCACATGTGGTTTCTTATCTTTTCATTGACCCAACACAGCACCTACAACATTGTCACTTGCATCACACATTAGCTCAAAGGGTAAAGTCCTGTTACGGGGTTGCATTATTGGGGCAAAAATTAACATTCCTTACGCTTGTCAAAAGCTTTTTGGCACGTTTCACTCCAATCAAAGATTACGTCCTGACTCAAAAGATGACACATGGGTTTAGCTATGGTACTGAAATCTTTTATGAATCTCCTGTAAAACCTTGCATGTCTCAAAAATGGTCGGACATCCTTTACAGTCTTAGGAGCAAGCAAAATCCCAATTAGATCTATTTTGGCCTTGTCAACTTTTATGCCCTCAGACGACACGATGTGACCTAAAACAATGCCTTGTGTTACCATGAAATGACATTTCTCTCAATTGAGCACCAAATTGGCTTATTGACATCTTATCAACACTTTTTCTAGGTTGGCCAGACATAAATCAAATGAGTCACCATACACAAAGAAGTCATCCATGAACACTTCCAAAAATTTCTCGACCATGTAACTGAACAGACTCAACATGCATCTTTGGAATGTTGCAGGAATGTTGCAGGAATGTTACAAAGCCCGAATGACATCCTTTTGAATGCAAAAGTGCCAAAGGGGCAAATGAATGTGGTTTTCTCCTGATCATTGAGTGCCTCAATTTGATTGTACTGAGAATAGCCATCCAGGAAATAGTAAAATTCATGGCCTACGATTCTCTTTAGAACCTGGTCCAGAAAAGGAAGAGGAAAGTGGTCTTTTTTAATCACCAAATTGAGTTTTCGATAATCAATATACATTCGCCATCCTCAACTCTGGTTGGTACTAGTTCATTAGCTTCATTTTTTTCCATTGTGACCCTAGACTTTTTGGGCACAACTTGGGTTGGGATAACCCATTTGCTATCGGAGATGGGGAAGATTATCCCGGTATCTAAGAGCTTTAGCACCTCTACCTTTACGACTTCTTTCATGTGAGGGTTCAATCATCGCTGTATTTGACGAGAGGGTTTTGAGTCCTCTTCAAGGTATATGACATGATTGCAGATTAACAGACTTATACCTTTCAAGTCAGCGATGGTCCACCCAATGGTGCTTTTGTGGCTTTTAAGCACTTCAATTAGCTTAGACTGTTGCAAGTCTGAAAGCTTAGATGATATTACCACTGGGTATGACTCGTTCTCTCCTAGGAATGCATATTTGAGGTCAGATGAGAGAGGTTTCAATTCAGGCTTTGGTGGCTTGTCACTTGATAAGAGTGGCTTTGTGCCGCTGGTGAAAGTTCCTCGAATTTGGGGCCTATGTGTTGACAGCATGAATTGGGCAATTCTTTGGATCATCATCTATTGTTTTAGATGTGATGAATTCTGACAAAAAAAGTTCAGTGGAATTTTCACAAAATGTGTTGTTCAGATGGTCTTGGACCAAGGACTCAATGAAATTTATTTTTCTTTCTTCTTTGTCCTTTCTTGGGTGTTTTGCAACATTGAAAATATTTAACTCAAGATTCATATTTCCAAAGGTTAATTTCATGACCCCATTCCTGCAATTGATTAGTGTATTTGAAGTTGCTAGGAAGGGTCGACCAAGAATAACGGGAATTGGATTCTCTAAATGTTTTGCTATCTGAGTATCTAAGGCGATGAAGTCAACAGGGAATACAAAGTTGTCCACTTGGACAAGTACATCTTCAACAATACCCCTAGAAATTTTGACAGATCTGTCTACCAACTGAAGTGTGACATTTGTGGGTTTGAGTTCTCCTATACCCAATTGCTGGTAAACAAAGAATGGGAGCAAATTGACACTTGCTCCAAGGTCTAATAGTGCTTGTTTTTTTTCTAAAATTTCTAATGACAGACGACACTGTTGGACACCCTAGATCTTTGTATTTTGGAGGGATTTATGTTGAAACAAGACACTGACATGTTTTATCAGGAAGGCACTTTTGTGAACATTCTAGCTTCTTTTGACTGTGCATAAGTCTTTCAGAAACTTGGCATAAGATGGAACCTGTTTGATTGCATCCAGAAGTGGGATGTTGATTTTTACTTGCTTGAAGAGCTCGTAAATTTCTAGCTGATTATTCAACTTCTGTACAGTTTTGAGTCTATGAGGAAAAGGAGCAGGACTAGAACATGAGGGTTCTTCTTCCCTTGATGGCTATGGTTCTTGTTCAGTCATGGGCTCGGGTTCCTCTTCTCTTACAAGTTCATGCTCAGTTGGTTCAGGCTCGATTGGTGGATTGACTGGGATTGACTTAGGCTTTGGCTCTGGAGGTAGTATGTTTTTGATAGTCTTGTCATTCACCTTGCCACTTCTTAGTGTAGTGACAACTTGGGCTTGACCTTGTGAGTTTTCCATGGTTGAATGATTTTCCACCTGAAATTGGCCTTGTGGTGGTTTTGGTTGGACAAGAAACTTGCCCTTCTCATGTGTGGTCATGAACTGGGTGATCTTTTGAATGTGGTTTTTAGATCCTTGAAAGATTGAGTGGTCTGGGTTTTGAAATCAATGAAAGCCTGAGTGAAACTATGGTTGTAGTTCATTTGGCTTTGCATGAACTGATTCAGTGTTTCCTCTAAGCTCCTCTTTTGTGGTGGTTGGTATGTATTGTTGGTTCATGAGAGTTGGCTATGTGTTCCTCCAACTGAAGTCTGGGTGGTTCTGCCACCCTAGATTGTATGTTTCAGAGTATGGGTTGCAGTAAGACTTGTTGAAATTAGAGACAACATCTGTTTGCTCTAACAAAACCTCTTTGAATACTGGAATTGTAGGACACTCTCCAGTAGGGTGTCCTGTTAGTGCACAAATCCCACACACTTGTTCTATGGGAGAGCTAACATCAACTTGATGAACCTTTTTCATTTCTAAAACTTCAGGCTTTCGAGACAGGGTGACCATTTTTGCTCTTAGGTCATCATCCTCCTTCAAGACATACTTACCCCCTTGGGAAGTAGATGGTTTGATTTCAACAATGGTAGGAAAGACTGAGTTTCACATCTGAGAACTGTTAGATATGGTATAAAAAAAATTGAATGTCTCCTCCGGACTCTTGCTCATAAACTCTCCTTGAGCCATCATTTCAACAAACTAATGTAGTCTAGTGGGCAAGGAGTCATAAAAAAATTCTACCAAAGTTCAATTCTCAAAAGCATGGTGTGGGCAAGACAGGAGTAGATCCTTGAATATCTCCCAACTTTGGTAAAATGTTTCTTCTTCTTTGACCGAAAAAATTCATGATTTACCTTTTCAATGCATTAGTGTGGTGTAGAGGAAAATGTTTTTTGAAAAATTCATTTTGTAATGCCCGCCAGTCAGGTATCGAAAGAACTTTTAAAGAATTTAGCCATTGTTTAGCTTTGTCCCTTAAGGAAAAAGGAAAAAGTTTCATCATGGCCAGTTCAAAATTGTCTTGAAAAGTTCCACATACTTCCTCAAAATATTTTATATGCATATATGAGTTTTCTGTTTCGAGTCCATGAAATTGAGATAGTAGTTGAACTGTCCCCATCTTTACAGTAAAGAGGGGTGCATCTTCCGGAAAGATAAAATAAGAGGGGATACTATTCCTTGTGGAATTTAAGTAATCTCTCAGAGTTCAAATGTTAGGTACTTCCCCCTCTCTTATAGGAATTTCTTCTTGTCTCTCACCATTCGCCATTCTACTTTCACAAGAGTTTGTTACTGATCTAGGTGAAAGTGGTTCAGATTGATGCATAGACCCAGATGATTCAACTGCTAAATTTTGATAGTGAGGGGTGTTTTTCAGACATAAAAGTAATTAAAATAACTTTATATACAGTAAAACAAATTTATACACAAAAGTGAGGTATTTTTACTTTTTACCATAAAACACCTTTTATGGTTCTCCGGCAATGGCGCCAAAAAATTGACTTGATCCGAAATGTATACACCCAAGTACAAGCGGTCAAGTTGTAGTAATAATTCGGTGAAGTCCGGAGTCGAATCCACAAGGAACTATGATTGGTGTCTTGAAGTAAGGAATAATAAAAACCAAGTAACTGAAAATTTCAAGAGTTTGGAGCGGTGGGGTTTTCTTGAATAGAATAGAAGATTCTTTTCAAGAGTTTTCTAGACAAAATATAAGATTCTCAAAATGTAATAGCCACCCTTTAGCTCGAGGATCAGGACATGTAATAGAGTATCCGTTTTATTATGTTTGTGCTTTATAACTCAATTAACTCCCGTGTCAACAACAAGTTAATCGAAAGATAAAGATGGACTGTGAGAATTAAACACATGATTCTGATGCCTTTCTAGAAGTTTACAAGAATTGTCTGTGCCGAGACTTAACCCGTCTATAAACAAGCAAGTGTTTTTACAAGGCATCCAACCATGACATTAATGATCCATTCTTTGAATAAAGTGCAATAATGGTGGGATTGAAAGGTTGTCATGAAGAGCTAGCTGGGGTACTTGCCTTGAACTAACGGGTCTTTCTATGTAGGATTCATCCGTATCATAGAGGGAGCCCTTGGTTATACAAAGTACCTCAACTTCACTAGATACATTCAATCATCCAATGAACAGGTGGAGTATAAAGCATTAAAGCATGAAGAAGTTGCATAAACATAACTTCTGGATAATCTTTACATATTCATCACCTCTTACTAAAGAGTGAATGAGGAACTACTCGCTTTTCATGGCCTTAGCAAAGCTAGAAAAGTGAATGCTACTCATCTCTCTAAGTAGAGGAGCTACTAAACAAAGCAAACTAAGCAAAGAGCTTATCTTCAATGAAGAATAAATGAATCACTTTCCACCCGTCACGGCTTTGGTAAAGCTCTAGAAAAGTGGAAGAGTTTCACTTTTCTAAGAAAGAAGGATGCTCAAGCAATGGAAGTGAAATACATGAACAATAAAAGTAGAAGAAAGTTAGTTGCTTTTGGAGGATTTCCACCACAACCAAAAAATGAACTCTCTCTCTTAATACTTTGTAAATAAAAGCAAGTACAACTACAAGGGGAGCCTAAGCCTCCATCATGGTTGTCACAACATGAATGTAAAGACTTAGCATAAGTAAATAAAAGACTTCAACTACAAGGGGAGTCTAAGCCTCCATCATGGTTAATGCAAAATGAAAACATAAACATGAAATGTTCAAGAACTAGATTACTTAACACTCTTACTTTATAAGAACAAGGATTGCTCCCCTTTTTCTCTACAAGAGGAAGAATGCCCTTTAAGCTCTCAACATGGGAGTATTTATAGGCAAGGAAAGGGAGAGGGGGTAGGAGATAAGAGAGGATGAGTGAATAGTATTTGCCGCCCATGGGAATCAACTACTCTACAGGTAGTCTGAAGGGGACGTTCGAACGTGATCTGACATTCAAACGTTAAGTCTGTCTTTTCTTTAAGGACGTTTGAACATGAGATTCCTTCCACTCAAGTGGCCTGTGGTCTTTGTGATGGTCACTGTTATACGTCTTGAACAACTTTGACCTTACACTCTTGTTCCTCAATCATTCAAGACAACATTAGAACGTGGAGTGGCACTCAAACGTTGTACTCAAGTACTCCTGTTCTGTGGTTCTTGTTTCTTTATTGCAACATGTTAGGTTCCAGTGGTGTAGTCTTCTCAGGATTCCAGAGGACGTTCGAACGTGAGTTGGCGTTCGAACGTGGTACTCAAGTACCTCAACATTTTTCATTTGTTGATTGCAGCACGCCATGTCTTAACAGTTGGTCTTGACAGAATTTCAGAGGGTGTTCGAACGTGGGTTGACATTCGAACGTTCTTACTTTGTCCCAATCTTTTGCAATTTTGTTCCCCATTGTGCTGGTGTTACATTCAAGTGTGATTTTTGTTATTCTTGAGCCTTTGTTCACTTTAGGACTTGAAATGTCATTACTTAAAGTCCATCAAAATACAATTAGTCCAAAAAGGCATAGCAAAAATGTTAACTTTATACATGAATCACACACCTCTTTCTAGCTTCTCGACATTTTTCTTGGGAATGGTATTTCTTTCTTTTATTTTTCTCATTTCTCACTTTCTTGGCAAGTCCCTGTCTATCTATCTCTTTTTTTTTTCGATTGTTTCCACCAATTTTTTTTTCATTGAACAGTAGCCACCATTTTCTATTTTTCTTGTCTTTCTATATCATATTGATTTGTAAGAGGGTGCAAGAAAATTCGATAGCAAAGTATGTTAAATATATTCTCTTGTGGCCTGGTTATCGTATGGGTTTTCCGAAAAAAAAACTCATTCATTGAAGGCTCAAGCATGGCTGACTAGGGATATACTTTCGTAAAAGAAATGGCTAAGGCTCGAAGTCAAAGCAAAAGATGGCCTAACATCCTTTCTCAAGTATGTGCACATGTATGGGTTGTATGCAAAGGTTCCTTATGGGATATGTCAATAGATTACTTCAGTTGGGTCAATCAAAGCAAAATTAATAAGATTATTGAAAAAATGAAGTGAAAGAGCTTACTTCGAGTAAATGTTGATGTCCTCTCAAAAGCATCGTAAAGTTTGAAACTTACCATGGTATTTTTTATCATTTCCACTAGTTATGTCGGGTGTTTCAGGGAATGTCCGTTATATACCAAATCCATTTTCGAGTCTGATCATCTTGTACCTTAAGAACAATAACTACCGATGTACATTTGACAATTTAAGCATAGATATAATACCAGTTTTCCAAGAAATGTGATTTTAAATCTCGGTTGTTAAGTTGAGGTGTCAGACCGATCATGTGTTTAGTCACTTTAACAAATAGTCTTGGCATCCACATTTGTTTCACTATTCATCAACAAATAGCAATATATTAAGCTAAATCTACACATGCATTTAAACAGATAAAAGTGATAAACTGAGTCATTCATTTCTCAAAGTGTGATCGTTTAATACAAATATCAAAGATTCCATTCATCCACAACAGAAGTGATCAAACACACAAAACTTCAAATATCCACAACCATTTATCAAAAGAAAAGAACAAATATCCACAAGAATCACAAAGAAGAAATTTATCTACCAAAGAAGAAAAAGCTTCACCAAAGAAGAAACATCCACAACCCATAATCAAGAACAAAATTCCATCTCCTCCACCATGTCCACTAGCTCCACTGACTCCACCAGCTCCACCCCTCAAAAGACTAAGGATCTCATCCTGTTTAGCTTCAATGCAAAGCATGATGTCCCATAAAGAACGCCGGGTGGTCGTGCTAGGTCCTGCCTCTTGTGTCTATACTTGCTCTCTCTCTGCCTCCATCTCTTTCTCCTCCTCTTGGTAGAGCTCTTCTTGCACCTCATCCACTCCTTGGGTGGATGACTTCTCTTGTCTAGCCGCTAGGGTGCCACTTTGCCCTTGGCTCCTCCTAAAGGATGCCTTGTTCAGTGGTCCCATTGGCTTTTGAATTTCCATTTCGGGCTTCACCCTGACCCCATGGTCTTTGCACATCTGTGTCACCAAGGTGCCAAAAGGAAGAGAGTTCCTTTTTATGTCACATCCTTTCTTTATTTCTGTCAAGATAAGGGAGGGGAGATCAATGCTCTGGCCTTTTCCAAGTGCATAGAGCAATCCTATCATGTCGGGTAAAATTTCATTCTTGCGCCCAATTGGGGTGAAGTTAGACACCGTAATCAAATTTAACATCTTGTATTTATCAGTGAGCTCTCCTTGCCTCAAAAATCTCCTCTCCAACCAAGCAAAATTAGTCATCCCTGTCAACTCCCTTCCCACAACGTTTAAGGCTACATTCTTTTTAGGGGGTATGTCGAGTTCTGACCCCGAGGCACTTCTTGCCTCATTTCTCTTATATAATCTTCATCCACGTCAATGTGGATCCCCCTCACATAACTCTTTAGTGCCTTATTGACTATTTCAGCATTGGAGTAAAACTCTCGCACCAAATCAATCACAACTTCCCCGTTGTTCCGCAAATACAACCCCCAATTTTTTCTCTCCATGTCCGCAAAGATGCCCAATTCAACAAAATCACTCAAAATTACATCTCGTTCACAAGCGATTGCATAAGTTTGGTAGTAGTTTTCATACCTGTCTGTCTTGAGAGCTGAGCGAAATCGAGTTTTGTCATACCTAAGGACAATGTGTGTCCTCCCCTCACTTACCTCAATCACTTCTTCCACAAAATTTGGTTTTTGACTGATAGGGTTGCGCCTTGTAGGGAGCTTGATCCTTGGAGGCATGGTTTCGATTTTGAGCTTAGAATGGAATTGAATAGCTTTGGGGTGGTCGATTTTAGGTAAAAATGGAGGATGGGTGGTGTTTTGGGGGCTGGGTATTGAGAATAGATTCTAGAGTTTGGGGGTTCTTGAAGGGTTTTGGGGTTTTTGAAATGGGGAAGACGATCTAGGATTTTATAGCCTGAGAAGGAACGTTTGAACGTTCATGACGTTCAAACATATGTAGAAGAATTTTTAAAATATCGTTCGAACGTAGTGAGCTCCCAGTACTTTTGAGTTTTGTTAGAGACCAAAGTATTGTAAGTTATTCTCATTCGAACGTTCTATTGGCGTTCAAACAAGATGAACTCCTAGTACTTTTTGTTTCCATCAAAGGCTGAGTATTGCAAGCAACTAAAGTTCAAACTTCACTTGGCGTTCGATCATTAAATCAAAAATCAAAATTTTTTTGCACTACACTATACCTAATAAAAGAGGACAAAACATACAAGTTTGAACCAACAATTCTATGGTGTCTCAGGATAAGTCCCTACCCATGCTTTACGTTGGTATTTTTTGGGACATTCCTTACTCAACCCATATTTTTATTTCAGTCAAAAGAGTTTGTACAAAACAGAAAGGATTTTTACACTTTTTACAACAATTCAGACCCTTGACTTTCATCCCACCTACTCTAATCTGAGTCTCCCTCTACATCTGTGTAGTTTGAACAACCAGTGACTCTCCCAACTTTCTCTCTCACAAACTGGTTAAGCAAAGTACCGGAATAACATGACGTCTCAGGGTAATCCTTACTTAGCCCATTCACTATCCAGTGTAATCGATCGAGTGCGCGACCGAAAATTGGTTCAGAAAACTGATTATATCTTTTCTCGTGAAAGACTCTACCGCACTTTTTATAGGCACCAAGTCTTTTGGCTTGACAGCGTTTAGCAAAAGTGCTTATGCCACAGAGGGTTTTCTTTTGCTCTTCTCGGATCTCATTCTTTCTTACCAGTCTTGCTTTTCTCATGATCACAGTACGCACATCAGATGGAAAAGTGTGTAAAACTCCTAGACTAAACCAAAAAATTTAACATCCATGTTTTCTACTTTTTAAGACTCACTATCTGGTTCTTTAACGTCTGTCAGTCACAAAGATGATCAAAGCTGACTCACATTCATAATCATTAATTTATACAAAATATAAGACAAGGTACACAATATGATCAGAAACAACAATAACAACCACAAAAACAAAAAATTTTACAAGCACAAAATACACAAAATATGAATTGTAGTTCTCACTCCCCCAACCTAAACTGAACATTGTCCCTAATGTTTCAAATTTACCAGTGTATAGATCTTGAAGATGAGGTTGAAAGGTAGAGATATGTTCATCTGTCGACACCTATAAGCAAAAATACACAAATCAATCATCTCTACGCAGATCTAGATTTCCGTTAGGATGAAAACCTTTGATTTTGAGTGCAGAAAGAATAAGAAGAGTCATGTACAAATAGAGTAAACACATGCAGATCATGAAACAAAGGATTGGAACTTCGGGTAATATGGTCATGGTACTGTTAGGAGTTAGGTCATGGTTACAGAGGATCGTTAACAGCAAAGAAAGAAGAAGAAGAAGAAGAAGAAGAATAGGAAAAGAGAAAAGGGAAAGGGATAGAAAGACATGGAAAGAGAGGAAAAGGGGGTGGGAAAAAAGAGAAAAGGGGGAGGATGCCTTATAAAGGCGTCCGCTCGGGTTAGTTTTGATCGAATTTTTCCTAATCTAACTCTTTTTTGTGTCGGCAGGCACAAATCTCAGAGGGATGTTTTGGGTCCATTAAAAGAAATGTTTCCATATTTTTGACAAAATCCTCTAAAAATGGTTTCAACTGCTGACCATTAACAGTAAAGACGTTACCATTCAAGGGGATTTCCACTTCTACTACTTCATGTCTAAACACTTTTTTGACAATGTAAGATCCAGTCCACCTTGATTTCATCTTACCAGGAAAGAGGCGGAGTCTTGAATTAAACAATAAGACTTTTTGAGAAGGTTCAGAAGACTTCCGCACAATATTTTTGCCATGAAAAACTTTCATCCTGGATTTTACAATTTTAGCATTCTCATATGCTTCATTTCTCAATTCCTCTAGTTCATTAATTTGCAGTTTTCTTGAAAGTCCGGCCTTGTGCAGATCATTGTTCATTGCTTTAATGGCCCAGTATGCCCTATGCCCCAGTTCGACAGGTAGGTAACAAGGCTTTCCATAGACTAATCGATAGGGAGATATGCTCAAAATTGTTTTAAAAGCAATGCGATATGCCCAGATTGCATCAGTTAGTCTTAACGTTCAATCGTTGCGATATGAATTTATCATTTTTTTCAAAATTAATTTATTCTCCCGATTAGCCAATTTCAGCCTGTCAACTAGTCTGTGGATGATAAGGGGTTGCAATTTTTGTGAAAAATCAAATATTTTTTCATCAGATTCCAGAAAAGGCGGTTGCAAAAATGAGCACCCCCATCACTTATGATTGATTTTGGAATTTCAAATCAAGACAAAATATTTTCTTTTAAAAATTTGATCACTATTTGGTGATCATTATTTCGGCATGGAATTGCCTCAACCTATTTGGACATATAGTGTACGACCACTAAAATGTATAGATAGTCAAAGGAATGGGAAAATGGTCCAATAAAATCAATGTCCCAACAGTTAAAATTTCAATCACAAGAATTGGGTTTAAGGGCATTATGTTTCTTTTTGAAATGCTTCCCAACCTTTTGCGTCAATCACAAATTAAACAAAAGGCATGGACATCTTTGAAAAGTGTGGGCCAGTAAAATCCACTCTACAAGATTTTTGTAGCGGTTTTTCTTGAGGAGAAGTGGCCACCACATGCTTCAGAATAACAAAATGATATTACCTGTCTGTTTTCATGAGTGGGGATGCAGCGTCTTATGATCTGATCCTTACAATACTTGAATATGTATGGATCTTCCCAAAATAAGTTACAACCTTCCTCAAAAATTTCTTTTTGTCTATGGGAGTGTAACAGTAGCAAAGAAATTAGCAATATCAGCGTACCATGAGGTCTCATCAATCCTGAACAGTTGTTCATCAGGGAATTTCTCATTGATTGGCAGTCCATCCTCTTAAATTCATAAGTTACCCTGAACCGATGGTCTGCCACCACATTCCCAATACCCTTTTTGTCCTTAATAACTAGATCAAACTTTTGGAGTAAGAGTATCCATCTTAACAGCCTAGGCTTGACATCCTTCTTTGTGAACAAGAATTTTAGGGCTGCATGGTCAGTGAATACAGTAACAAAAGAACTAACAAGATAGGAACAAAATTTTTCCAAAGCAAAGACTGCAGCAAGTAATTCTTTTTTAGTCGTTGAATAATTCATTTGAGCATCATTTAAAGTTTTACTTGCATATTAAATTACATGTGGTTTCTTATCCTTTCTTTGTCCCAACACAGCTCCTACAGCATAATCACTTACATCACACATTAGTTTAAAGGGTAGAGTCTAGTCAGGGGGTTGCATTATTGGGACAGAAATTAACATGCCTTTAAGCTTATCAAAAGCTTGTTGGCACGCTTCATTCCAATCAAAGATTACGTCCTGACTCAAGAGATAACATATGAGTTTTGCTATGGTACTGAAATCCTTTATGAATCTTCTATAAAAGCCTGCATGTCCCAAAAATGATCGGACATCCTTTACAATCTTGGGAGCAGGTAAATTTCCAATTAGATCTATTTTTGTCTTGTCAACTTTCATGCCCTCAGACGACACAATGTGACCTAAGACAATACTTTGTGTTATCGTGAAGTGGCATTTCTCCTAATTAAGCACCAGATTGGCTTCTTTACACCTTATCAACACCTTTTCTAGGTTAGCCAGACACAAATCAAATGAGTCACCATAGACAGAAAAGTCATCCATGAACGCTTCCAAAAATTTCTCGACTGTGTCACTGAACAGACTCAGCATGCATCTTTGGAATGTTGCAGGAGTGTTACAAAGTCTGAATAACATCCTTTTGAATGCAAAAGTGCCAAAAGGGCATGTGAATGTAGTTTTCTTCTAATCATTGAGTGCTATCTCAATTTAATTGTACTCAGAATACCCATCCAGGAAATAATAAAATTCATGGCCTGCAATTCTCCGTAAAACCTGGTCCAGAAAGGGAAGAGGGAAATGGTCTTTCCTAGTCACCAAATTGAGTTTTTGATAGTCAATACACATCCATCATCCTATGATGACTTGAGTTGGTACTAGTTCATTTGCATCATTCTTTACCACTGTGACCCCCGACTTCTTGGGCATAACTTGGGTTGGACTAACCCATTTGCTATTGGAGATGGGAAAGATTATCCCTACATGTAAGAGTTTAAGCACTTCCATTTTAACATCTTCCTTTATGTGAGGGTTCAGTCTTTGCTGTATTTGTTGAAAGGGTTTTGAATCCTCTTTTATGTATATGACATGATTGCAGATCAACGGGCTTATACCTTTCAAGTCAGCGATGGTCCACCCAATGGTGCTTTTATGAATTTTAAGAATTTCAATTAGTTTAGACTCTTGCAAGTCTGTGAGCTCAGATGAAATTACCACTGAGTACGACTCATCCTCTCCTAGGAATGCAAATTTGAGGTCAAATGGGAAAGGTTTCAATTCAGGCTTTGGTGGCTTGACACTTGATGAGAGCGACTTTGTGCCACTTGGTGAAAGTTCCCCGAATTTGGGGGTCCATGTCTCAACAACACGAGTGGGGAAATTCTTTGGATCATCATTTGTTATCTTAGATGTAATGGGTTCTGACAAAGAAAGTTCAGTGGGGTTTTCACAGAATGTGTTATTTAGATGGTCCTAAACCAACGACTCGATGAAATTTATTTCTCTTTCTTCTTTGTCCTTTCCTGGGTGTTTTGGCAGCATTGAAAATATTCATCTCAAGAGTCATATTCCCAAAGGTTAATTTCATGACCCCATTCCTGCAATTGATTAGTACATTTGAAGTTGCTAGGAAGGGTCAGCAAAGAATTACGAGATTTGGGTTCTTTGAATGCTTTGCTGGCTAAGTATCTAGGACGATGAAGTCAACAGGGAATACAAAGTTGTCCACTTGGACAAGTACATCTTCCACAATACCCCTAGAAATTTTGATAGATCTGTCTGTTAACTGAAGTGTAACACTTATGGGTTTGAGTTCTCCCATACCCAACTGCTGGTAAATGAAAAAAGGGAGTAAGTTGACACTTGCTTCTAGGTCTAATAATGCTTGTTCAATTCTGAAGTTTCCAATGACACACGACACAGTTAGAAACCCTAGATCTTTGTATTTTGGAGGGGTTTTGTGTTGAAGCAAGGTACCGACATGTTCTATCAAGAAGGCTCTTTTTTGAATATTTTGGATTCTTTTGATTATGCACAAGTCTTTTAGAAACTTAGCATAAGATGGAACCTGTTTGATTGCATCTAGAAGTGGGATGTTGATTTTTACTTACTTAAAAAGATCATAAATTTCAAGCTGATTATTCAACTTTTGTACAGTTTTGAGTTTATAAGGAAAAGAAGTAGGAATAGGACATGATGGTCCATTTTTTTTATGGTTCTGAATCTTGTTCAATCACAAGTTCAGGCTCCACTATCTCAGGTTCAACTGGTTCAGGCTCAACTGGTGAGTTAACTAGAATTGACTCAGGTTTTGGCTTGGGAATTAGCATGTCCTTAATGGTCTTGTCAATCACCTTGCCACTCCTCAGTGTAGTGACAACTTGGGCTTGGTCTTGTGGAGGTTTTGGTTGGGCAGGAAACTTGCCCTTATCATTTATGGTCATGGATAGGGTCAACTTTTGGATGTGGCTTTTAAGATCCTCGAAAGATTGAGTGGTCTGTATTTTAAAATCAGTGAAAGCCTGAGTGGAATTATTGTTATAGTTCATTGAGATTTGCATGAACTAATTCAGTGTGTCCTCAAGGCTCCTCTTTTGTGGTGGTTGGTGTGGTTGATACATGGGAGGTCCTTGAGGTGGTGGGTGTGAACCTTATTATTGATTCATGGGAGTTGGTTGTGTGTTTCTCCAACTGAAGTTTGGGTAGTTCCACTACTCTAGATTGTATGTTTCAGAGTACGGGTTGGATTAAGGCTTGTTAAAGTTGGAAATAATATTTGTTTGTGCCAACAAAACCTCTTTAAATGCGGGAATGGTATGACACTATTCAGTAAGGTGTCCTTTCAGTGCACAAATTCCATATACTTGTTCTGTAGGAGGGTCAACATCAACTTGATGAAATTTTTTCATCTCTAAAGCTTCAAACTTCCGAGATAGGGTGTACATTTTTGCTCTCAGGTCATCATCATCTCTCAAGACATACTTACCCCCTTAGGAAGTAGATGGTTTGGCTTCAACAATGGTAAGGGAGACTGAGTCCCACATCTGAGAACTGTCAAATATGGTGTCAAAAAAATTGAATGCCTCCTCTGGACTTTTACTCATAAACTCTTCTTGAGTCATCATTTCGACAAACTGACATAGTCTAGTGGGTAAAGAGTCATAGAAGAATCCTACCAAGGTCCAATTCTCAAAAGCATGGTGTAGGTAGGACTGGAGTAGATCCTTGAATCTCTCCCAACTTATAGTAAAAATTTTCTTCTTTTTTGACCAAAAAATTCATGATTTTCCTTTTGGTCATTAGTGCGGTGTAGAGGGAAAAACTTTCTGAAAAATTCATTTTGTAATGTCCGCCAGTCAGGTATTGAAAAAGTTTTTAAAGAATTTAGCAATTGTTTAGCTTTATCCTTTAGAGAGAATGAAAAAAGTTTCATTTTGGCTAGCTCAGAATTGTCTTGAAATGTTCCACATACTTCCTCAAACTCTTTTATGTGCAGATAGTTTCGAGTCCATAGAATTGAGAGAGTAGTTGAATTACCCCTGTCTTTATAGTAAAGAGGGGTACATCTTCAGGAAAGATAAAATAAGAGGGGACACTATTTCTTGTGGGATTTAAGTAATCCCATAAAATTTGAATGTTAGGCACTTCCCCACTCTCACAGGAATTTTTCCTCATCTCTCATCATTTGCCATTTTACTTTCACAAGAGTCCGCTACTGATCTAGGTGAAGGTGGTTCCGGTTGATTCACAGACCCAAAAGATTCTATCGGCAAATTTGAAAGTGAGTAGCTTCCTCAGACATAAAAATAATTAAAACAAATTTATACATAGTAAAGCAAATATTTATACAAAAAGAGAGGTATTTTTACCTTTTACAATAAAACACCTTTTATGGTTCCCCTATAACGGTGCCAAAAACTTGACTTGATTCGAAATTTGTACACCCAAGTGCAGGCGGTCAAGCTGTAGTAATAATCTAACTAAGTCTGGACTCGAATCCACAGAGAACTATGATTGGTGTTCTGAAAAAAATAGTGATAGAGACCAAGTAACTGGAAACCTTGAGAGTTTGAAGTTATGAGATTTCTTTGAATAGAATAGAAGATTCTTTCCAAGAGTTTTCTAGACAAAATATAAGATAAATTCAAATGTAAAATATTAGCTTGAGGATCAGAACATGTAGTTGATCATCCGGTTTATTATACTTGTGCTTTATAACTCAATTAACTCCCGTGTCAACAGCAAATTAATCGGAAGATAAAGATGGACTGTGAGAATTAAGCACATGATTCTGATACCTTTCTAGAAGTTTACAAGCATTGCCTGTATCGAGATTTAATCCGTCTACAAACAAGCAAGTGTTTCTACAAGGCATCCAACCATGGCATTAATGTTCCATTCTTTAGATAAAGCACAATAATGGTGAAGATTGAAATGTTGTCATGAAAATCTAGCCGGGGTATTTGCCTTGAACCAATGGGTCTTTCCATGCAAGAGTCATCCATGACATAGAAAGAACCCCTGGTTATACAAAGTATCTTAGCTTTGCTAGATACAATCAATCATTCAATAAGCAAGTGGAATATAAAGAATTAAAGCATAAAGGAAATGCACAAATATAACTTCTGGATAATCAATACATGTTCATCACCTCTTACTAAAGAGTGAATGAGAAACTACTCACTCTTCATGGCTTAGGTAAAGCTTGAAAAGTGAGTGATACTCATCCCTCCAAGTAGAGAACTTACAAGGCAAAGGACAATAAACGAAGAGCCAATCTTCACCAAAGAGTAAGTGAATCACGTTCCACCCTTCGTGACTTTGGTAAAACTCTAAAAAAGTAGAAGAGTTTCACTCCTCTAAGGGAGAAGGAAACTCAAGCAATGGAAGTGAAAGACATGAACAATAGAAGTAAAAGAAAGCTAGTCACATTTGGAGGGTGGCTTCCTCAACCATGAAATGGAGGGTTGCTTCCTCAACCAACATATGAACTAACTCCCTTGATACAAGCAAATATAACATACATCTAACTAAATGAGTGGGAGTCCAAGTCTCCATCAAGTTCTTGACTAGTTCTTGGTGTAGTCTAAGCTTTACAAACCAAGTTCTAGTCTTCAACAAGAACATCCTCCTCTCAAAGGCTCTCCCAAGGGGAGTATTTATAGGCAATGAGGAGGGGGAGACAAGGAAGTGTGAAGGAATAGTGTATGCCGCCCAAGTCCAAGTGAAAAACCAACTAATCTACAATCTGCCAGTGGTGGACGTTCGAACATGATTTGGTGTTCGAACGTTGTCTCTGTTTTTCCTTTATAGGTGTTTGAACTTTTTTTGGCGTTCGAACGTTTCTGTTGTTTTTGATTTGTGGGCGTTCAAACACCAAATGGGGTCTGACCTCCTCACTCGAGTGGCCTGTGGTCTTCTGTGGAAACCCATTTCCACATTCCATGCATATCTTGGCTTTTTGCACTCATCACTCTAGTCTTCAATCAAATCAAGTGGACGTTTGAACGTGAGTTGGCGTTTGAATGTGGTGCTCAAGTATTTCAGGGTCTTCCTTCTTATCTGCAACACGCCATGTCTCAGTAGTCTAGTCTTCTCATAGTTCAAGTGGATGTTCGAACGTGAGTTGGCGTTCGAACGTTCTTGCTTTGTTCTAACCTTCTCCAAGTTTATTCCCTGATGCACTGCTGTTACATCCAAATGTGATATTTGTTGTCCTTGAGCTCTTGTTCACTTTAGGACCTAAAATATCATCACTTAAACTCCATTAAAGTATAATTAGTCCCAAAAAAGGCATACTAATATGCTAGATTTAAGTACCAATCAAAGGGTATAAAGGAGTTTGGTTGCGGAATGAACTTATTGATGGTTTCAGTGTGTAATAGTCATCTATTTGTGAATTATAGCTATGGTTGAAGTTTATGTTATTACGATTCAGAAGTAGTAAGTCCCTTCTTTGTTGTTTTTAGCTATTGGAATTAAAACTAGAGTTTGAATTTTTTATATTTAATTGGATTGCTCTATATATAATTTGGTTGTTGAGCATTATATTTTGGATTAAGTTGTTTTGATTAATTGGACTTGAAGAATTTGATTATTATAGCTCAGATTGTTCCTATATCTAAGTTCGACTTAATAGAGTTGTAATATAATTAATTTTTCTAAATTACTGCTATTAAAATTTCTCCATTTATTTTGTTACTTATGGTTTTCTTGTAATTTATTTGTTAAAAAAACAGTAATGATTATTGAGTTAGGTTCTAACTATTGAATTGATTTTTGAATTAACTAGGATAATTTTTTTGAAAATTTTTTTTTAAAGTTATGTTGCCCCCACCGAAGAAATGGTCTGACTCCGCCCCTGACCTAGCCTCATTAGAAAAATATTATAGTCCATTCAACAAATATTATATAGTCTATCTTTAATATCTTATTAGACAAACTGACAGACTTAATATCCTTAGTTTCAATGGTGAGAGGTTTTTTCGGATAAGACTAGAGAGGAACGTACTTGTGTTGGACGATAATTTGATATTTAGGTCAATTTTGAGAGCCATAATTTGAGTGAGACCTATTCATCACTTTGAGTCGTTCTTCATTGTAATGTTTTATCCTCAGCAAGGAGATTAATATAGTATTGTGCATGGTAATTTTTGCACAATAAATGAATGGACAAATCTCTCACTTGGTGAACATGAGTCTTACCTGGAAAGTCGATGATCCTGTGGCAAACGGAAGTAAAACACGGTATAAGGAGTGGTGGTGACTTACTTTTCCAATAGTTCGAACGATTTTGGCGTATCGAGATAAACTCTGCCACTCAAAAAGAAAGGTTAGAAGGGCGTAGAAGTGTTTTTCGACGAGACCCCTCCGATGATCAAATCAATATGTGCGATAGGAGAAGGAAAATCACAGTTCTATTGCTTGGGTGAGATTTTTGTACCTTTGCCTTGCATTTGTGAAAGCTATTTATATCTCCATGGAGGTAATCATTGTGAACATGTGGGTCCCTTAGAAAGGAAGCCCCTCATTGGCCCCTTTAGCCTGTGGAGCACAGTCCTAGGGTAGAGTGCTTTCCTTGTCACATGAAAAGAAGTCTTTGCATTTAATGCTTGGATCCCTAAGCATTTAATGCACTCCTCTTGGAGTTCGCCGAGCAATAAATGTGTCTCATCCTTTTGAATGGTCATTTAATGCCTCTCTGTGATGGTTGCGCACAAGTAGGGGCATCTTTGTCCATTGGCCCTCAATTTTGTGCTCTAAAACTCGTGTATCATTATTATTGGTTATTGACCTACTCTTTCTGCCATTCTGACTGCTTTGGGAAGGCGAGTCAACGATTATTGACCAAATTTGGCTCCAAGTAATGATAACCGTCAATCTTTCATCCATATATCGGGGTTTTGGAGCCGAGGTGACGTGTCTAGAAATGGATCTCGGGGGCGTTAGGTATGCCGAGGAAACCTATCGAGTGAAGATCTCCTTGGGGAAATTTGGGAGCCGAGGGCAGGTGTCACATGATGAAGACTCCGAGGTGCCTTTAGTGTTGGGGACACGTGTCACTCACAGGGCTCCAAGGGACCTTTAGTGCCTAGGACATATGTCACTCGCAGGGACTCTGAGGGACCTTTAGTGCCGGGGACACATGTCGCTTGCTGACAGAGCAAGGGACAGTCATGTCGAGGACAAGTGTCACTCGAGGGTGCACTCACATTTCTCATGACGAGGACACATGTCGGCTCCTTGTTGATCCTTAGGAGAGTCCCATCAACTATCCCCTAGGCCTTGATCTTCATATGATGGGGCGACGTGACATGAAAAGATGAAAGGGCTTGACTCTTGCCCTTAGCTTCTGCCATGTTCCCTTCCTTGGGGTTCATGCCCCATTTAATGCGCCCATCCTCATCTATTATGTGCAATCATAGCCCTTGGCTCTATTTAAACAGAGCTCTTGCCCTCTTTCTCCACTTTCATTAATCTTGCAACTCAAAGAGCTTTTCACTGGAGATCCATCGGTGAGAACACTGTTTAATTGAACACCGTAAATTCCTCAGAATCCACTAGCGAAAGGAACCACTATCCTCTCCCCTAGGTCAACATTGTGCTCATTGGTGAGTAACTGTTTTTTCTATTTTCTTCTCTTTTCTGGTGACCATACTCCCTCTACTCTTCCCCATTTCAGTTTTAGTAGTGTCACGTCATCCTTCAGTCGTATTTTTCCTTCCATGTGTCCTCAATAGTGATCTTTAGGTCTCCCATCCCTAAGAAGCACCCTTTTTGCATTCTGTTTTTATGTTTAAACCATGTCAAGATGTCGTTGGAGTGAAAACATCGGGGCCAATGAGGCCGAGGAAACGCATTGTTAAGGGTCGACAACAAATTACCAATTTTAAGACCCGCTACTCCATTCCTCCCAAAGTAACTGTATATGGCTTTATTATTGGTTGCCACAGTGCCATTGTTGGCACCGAGGAGACCATGTATTTTTATACCAAAGCTATCATGGAATCATAGAAGGCGGCATTAGGTTTCCCCTTCATCCTCTCCTTCTTCGTTTCCTGTCCCAATTTTGGCTCTTTTTGAGGCAATGTTGTCTAAATACCTTTCGGATCATCATGGGGGTGGTCGCCTTGAATGAGCAACTACAACTAAACCTCGGCCTGGATGATATCCTCTTGTGCTATACATTGGTGAGGGTGACGCCTCAGCAAATGTTCTATCTCAAGGCTCAGGACCCTACGATGTACCTTGTGACCCACCTTCCAGACTTTGACAAGGAACACAAAGATGACCTACTCATCATTAGCTGTCAATGGAAGAGGGGAGTCGGCCATGAGTACGCCGACTTGTGGTGCCCCAAGCAATCGTGGACTACAAGTATGTCGACTCTTATCTCTCTTTTCTGCTTTTCAATTCTTCGGCGCTTCTGTTCTTGCCTTTGTCATTGATAATCATAATAATTTTTTTCTTGTTTAGGGGTCTCTTGACTTGATCCGAAATGTGTACACCCAAGTGTAGGCAGTCAAGTTGTAGTAATAGTCCGATTAAGTCCTGAGTCGAATCCACAGGGAACTATGATTGGTATTTCGAGTAAGCAATAATAGAGACTAAGTAACTGGAAATGTTGAGAGGTTGGAGTGGTGGAATTTCTTGAATAGAATAGAAGATTCTTTTCAAGAGTTTTCTAGACAAAATATAAGATAAATTCAAATGTAAAACAGTCACCCTTTAGCTTGAGGATCAGAACATGTAGTTAATCATCCGATTTATTATACTTGTGTTTTATAGCTCAATTAACTCCCATGTCAACAAGAAGTTAATTGGAAGATAAAGATGGACTGTGAGAATTAAGCACATGCTTCCGATGCCTTTCTAGAAGTAGACAAGAATTGCCTGTGCCGAGATTTAACCCGTCTACAAACAAGCAAGTGTTTCTACAAAGCATCCAACCATGAAATTAATATTCTATTCTTTAGATAAAGCACGATAATAATAAAGATTGAAATGTATCATGAAGATCTAGCCTAGGTACTTGCCTTGAACCAATAGGTTTTTTCATGCAAGAGTCATACGTGACATAGAAAGAACCCATAGTTATACAAAGTACCTTAGTTTTGCTAGATGCATTCAATCCTTTAATGAATGAAATATAAAAAATGAAAGCATAAAGGAAATGCACAAGTATAGCTTCTGGATAATCAATACATGTTCATCACCTCTTACTAAAGAGTGAATGAGGAACTACTCACTTTTCATGGCTTGAGTAAAGCTAAAAAAATGAGTGATAATCATCCCTCCAATTAGAGAACTTACAAGGTAAAGTGGAATAAATGAAGAGCCGATCTTCACCAAAGAATAAGTGAATCACGTTCCACCCTTCACGGCTATGGTAAAGCTCTAGAAAAGTGGTAGAGTTTCACTCTTCTAAGAAAGAAGAAAGCTCAAGCCATGGAAGTGAAAGAAATAAAGAAAGTAGAAGAAAGTTAGTTACTTTTGGAGAGTTTCTACCACAACCAAAAGATGAGCTATCTCTCTTAATACTTGTAAATAAAAGCAAGTACAACTACAAGGGGAGTCTAAGCTTCCATCATGGTTGTCACAACATGAATGTAAAAACTTAGCACAAGTAAATAATAGACTTCAAAACTACAAGGGGAGTCTTAGCCTCCATCATGGTTGATACAAATGCAAAATGAAAACATAAACAAGACATGTACAAAAACTAGCTCTCCACTCTCTCCCTTAAAGCTCCCACAATGGGGGTATTTATATGCAAGAAAGAGGAGGGGGTGAAGGAATAGTGTTTGCCGCCCAAGTCTAAGTGAAAAGCCAACAACTCTGCAGCCAGTCAGTGGGGGACGTTCGAACGTGATCTATCATTCAAACGTGATATGTCATTCGAACGTTGTCTCTATCTCTGCTTTAAGGGCATTCGAACGCCAGATGGGGTCTGAACCCCCCAACTCAAGTGGCCTATGGTCTCTATGATGGTTACTTCTATACGTCTTGAACAACTTTGACCCTGCACTCAGATGCTTCGTCCTCAGTAACTTAAGACAACGTTCGAATGTGGACTGGCGTTCAAATGTTGTACTCAAGTACTTCTATGGTTCTTCTTTCTTTGCTGCAACATGCCAATAGGTCTCAGTAGTCTAGTCTTCTTAGAATTTCAGAGCACATTTGAACGTGAGTTGGCGTTCGAACGTGAGTTGGCGTTCGAACGTGGTACTCAAGTACCTCAGCATTTTTCTTTTTTGACTGCAACACGCCATGTCATAGTAGCCTGGTCCTCAATCAATTTAGGGGAACATTCAAACATTGATCCATGTTCGAATATTCGTGCTTTGTTCCAAGCTTTTCCAATTTTTCCCCTTAATCCACTGGTGTTACATCCAAGTGTGATATTTGTTGTTCTTGAGTTCTTGTTCACTTTAGGACCTGAAATATCATTACTTAAACTCCATCAAAGCACAATTAGTCCCAAAAAGGCATAGTAAAATTCTAACTTTAAACACTAATCATCTCCGACACTGACTCTACTGCTTCCCCACACAATCAAGTCAACCTCGACGACATCAACTTCATCTGGAGCTACTTAGAGAACAACCGTCTTGGCCAAGCTGCCCACCTCTTTCTCGATTACACTCCAAGATATCAAAATTTCTCTCAAACTCCTCAGTTTTTAAACCATTAAGGTGGTCGACGCTACTCTGGGAGAACTTGGAGGAGGACCCCGACATAGCTACTGAAATTGAGGTAGAGGCGGCGAAAGACACAGCTGCCGACGTTGAAAAGAAAAGGGATCCATCCACCACCATCCACACTGAGGCTTCAGGCAGGGAAGCTTGGCCCGTCTTCAACGTTCTTCAAAGCCTCGACGAAGAAGATGCTTCAAAGAAAGCAATATCCAACCCACCTCGCCTTTCTTCGAGTCTGATTAAGGAGAGAGTTGTTCTCGCTACTAGAAAGGGCTGAGGATCAGGCTCCAATGTTACTCCCAATCTAGGGCATACTCACCCTTTCGAGGTTCCAATTAAAGGGTCCACACCCCTCCCCCCGCCTCCTCCAGCCAATGCCCCAATTGTGTTGACAACAACTAGGCGCGGCCATGGGCATGGAAGTAATCCTCAGCAGGAAGAGATGAGAGTGAAGCAAAGGCACGACGGTGGTTGAGGCAGAGGCACTTCTACTCTAACACCTACTCCAATGCCAATGCTGACACCAACTCCAACGCCAACATCGACACCAACGCCGACACCAACATCGACACCCAATGCATCAGAATGGCGCTGTAGGGCCAAAGATCACGATAATAGGTCGATCCGAGTGACTGACTCCATCATTGCCTCTCCCCACACAGCCTATGTCGTGAGTAAGGCCATCCTTTTTTATGCTAATATGTCAGTCCACAGGGGTCGTGGTAGCAATAACCTGTTCCACTCTATGATTCAGAATTCGTTGGTGGTAAGGCTCTCATACTTATGAATTTTTCTTTCCTCTTTTTTGCTTTAGTCTTCCATCGATGTGATCCCTTCTTTTGTTTAATAGACTACCCAAAAAATTTCAGTCATTGTTAAGCGTTTCCATGCTCATTAGGACAAAATCCAAGAGTGCGAGAGGCTCCAAGCCGAGCTGGAGAAGGCTCGAGGAGCCATGGCCTCGGCTAAGGAGGAGGTGGTTGCTTGGGACAAGACTCTATCCACTCAGGGAGCGCAGATTGCCAAGCTCTTCAAGGAGAGTTAGGCTTCCAAGGGGGAAGCTGACAAAGCTAAGGCCTCTCTCACAGACGTCGAGAAGAGGATCACCTAGGTGATAAAGCAGCTGTCGACAGCCGAGGCGAAGATGGTCGAGTCAAAGCAAACTTGTGATGCCCTCGCCCAGGAGTTCGACAAGTTAAGGACTGAATTGAAGGCAAACAAGAAGACGAAGCAGGAGATTTTTCAACCGATGTGCCGATTATATTGGTCGTCGTCAAAAAAAATAGAGGGAGATCTTCAAGGTCGGGTGGGATGAGGCACTTCGGGTTGCCGAGGTTCTCGCCGAGTCTCCACTCTTCAAGGAGCATGAGTACACTCCTTCTAAAGAGATGGTACAAGCTGCATTCGAAGTCGCGATTGAAGATGCTAGGATTCCCCCAGTTCCAATCTCAGTTCCAACGGCCGAGACCATGGCTCCTTCTGCACCTCAGGGCGATCCTACTCCTCCTTTCGTCAATGTTGCTCCTACTCCTGCCAATGCTGCTCCAACTCCTTCCGATGCTGCTCCAACTCCTTCTTCTATTGGCACTATGCCTGCCCCTCAGGGTGACACTTCTATTGTTCTTGCCGACACAACACCTCCTTCTCACAAAGTCGACTCCTTCTTTGCAAGCATCGATGAACTTTTTGGAGACATTGAAGGCGGCATTGCGACGAGGTCACTGGGCCTCCTTAGATTAGCTTTTGGTTTTCTTTCCTTGTAATTTCAATTTTTCTTTTATTTTTGTAGCTTGAGGGATGCAAAGCCGTCCATTTTTGCAATGAAAAAAATGCTTTCTTTTTCTAAATGCTTGCATCTTTTTCTTTTTATAAGTGTAATCCATCAAGACCGAGGTTACAAGACCCGAAGTCAGGATCCTCCTCCTCCTTAGCTTCGACTTCTTTTATGGGAAAATTTCCAAGTATTCCCCCTCGAGGAACATGCCTTATCCTAGAGGCTTTGCCCCTTGGGTATTTTTGGGGTGAATCTTTTTCTAAGGCCTCACCCTCAGGACCATGCCCTATTCAGGAGGATTTGGTCCTTTGTTTCTTTGGAGACAAGAGTCTCAGACTCTGCCTTCGGGGCCATGCCCATTCTAAGACAACACACTTAGCAAAAATAAGCCTTTATTTCACAAAAATAGTACTTTTTTTACATTCCAATGCTAAAGTACAATATTTCCTTCCATATCCTCTAACTTGTATGACCTGGAGCCTCCCGCTGACGCGACTTTGTATGCTCCCTCCCAATTAGGTCCCATCTTTCCATCGGTAGAGTCACAAGTGTTCCCGACTACTCTCCTTAGAACTAGGTAGCCTACCTAGAATCTTCCGGGTTTTACTTTCTGATTGTAGAGTTTGGAGATCTATTCTTGGTATTTTGCCAACTGCAAATTAGCTATCTCCCTCTTCTCCTCTATCAGGTTCAAGTCCAGGCTGAGTTGGTGGTCATTCTCTGCAGTGTCAAAAGCTTACGTTCTTATAGTAGGGAGACCCACCTCTAGAGGGATAATTGCCTCTACTCCATATGCAAGGGTGTAAGGTGTTTTGCCCACTGAGGTCCACGGAGTTGTCCTATAAGCCCAAAGGATGTTTAGGAGCTCATCCACCCATTTCCCCTTACCTTTCTCTAACCTCTTCTTAATTCTGCTAATGATAGTTTTGTTTGAAGATTTTGCCTATTCGTTGGCCTAATGATACAATGGTGTGGAGTAATAATTCTGAATTCTGAGGTGCTCACAATAAGATTTGAAGTGTTTGTTGTTAAACTGAGTTCTATTGTCTTATACAAGTGCACATGAGACCTCAAACACTGTCACAATGTTCCTCCATACAGATCTTTTGGTGTTTGTGTCCCTGATATGAGTCAATGGCTCTGCCTCGACCCACTTTGTAAAGTAATCAGTCCTAACTATCAAGAATTTCTTATCTCTAGGAGCCCTTGGGAGGGGTCCAACTAGGTCGAGTCCCCATTGAGCAAATGGCCAAGGACTGGTTAGTGGGTGCAAGGCTCCTACTGGTTGCCTGATAGCGGGAATGAACCTTTGACATTGATTACATTTTCAAACATGAGCTTGTGCATCTCTTTGCATTTGCGACCACCAATATCCCTACAATAGGATGCGATAGGCCATTGATCGTCCACCCGAGTGCCCCCAACATATGCCTTCGTACACTTCATACAGGAGAGGATGAACTTTATCCTCGTGGATACAAATAAAGTAGGGTTTAGAGAATGATTTTTGGTACTACTCTTGATTCGGGGAGGCCCATAACCTCGAGGCCTTTAACTTTATCCTCCTTGTTTCCTTAGGACATTCAGGGAGTTCCCTAGAAACAAGGAGCTTGAGTAGCGGATCAATCCAGCTAGGAGACTCCTCCCTCTCAAGGATGGCTACCACTCTAGGGACATCGTCTATGCTAGAGTTTGGAAGAAACTCCATAGTTATCCTCTTTGTCATATCGAAGTCCAACGCCGAGGCTAGGCTTGCCAAGGTGTCGACATGGGCATTCTTATCTTGAGGAACTTGCTTGACTTCCAGCTTCTTGAACTTGTGGAACAGGGTCATGGTCTCGTGGTGATAGGCTTTCATTCTTGGATCCCTTGCTTCGAATTCCCCATTGATTTGGTTGACCACCAGTAAGGAATCACAATGGATTGTTAGTTTCGTGGCCCCCGCTGCGTCGGCAAGTTTGAGTCCAGAGATAAAGGCTTCATACTCCGCCTCATTGTTGGATGCCTTGAAGCCTAGCCAAACGGCTTACTCCGTGACCAATCCCTCCGAGAAGACTAATAGTACCCTGATTCTGGAACTCTTGTTGTTGTAGGGTCCATGACCAATCCCTTCAGAAGTGCACTTGGTTGATCGCGGATGGTTCCACCTCAGGGGGAGGTGGCTCCCCCTTAGTGAATTCAGATATGAAATTCACTATCACCTGACTCTTTATTGTCGTGCGAGGTTTGTAGTGAATATCATGTTCCCCCAACTCCACGACCCATTTTTCTTTCCTCCCAGAGAGGTCTGTCTTCCATAGGATCACCTTCAAAGGTTGATCCGTTAGGAAGGTAATAGGATGCACTCGAAAGTAATGCCTCAACTTCCTTGCGGCTATGACTAGCACCAAGGCAAGCTTTTCCAAAGGCAAGTATCTTGTCTCTACATCCAACAGAGCTTTACTCACATAATACACTTGTTTCTGTTCATGCTCATGCTCGTGGATAAATACACCGTTCATGGAGAATTCGAAAATGGCCAAGTATAGGAACAACATCTCCCCCCTTTCTAAGACAAACAAGGTCAGGAGGACCCTGAGGTATTCCTTGATCCCACAGCACCTCCTCGCATTCTTCATTCCGAGTATCCTACCCGGACCTCTTGATTGCCCCAAAGAAAGGCTTGCACTTGTCTGACAACTGAGATGTAAAACAATTCAAGGCGGCTAACATTCCTATGAATTTTTGGAAATCGTAGACAGTCTGGGGGCTACGTACGTCCATGATAGCTTGTATCTGCTCTAGGTTGAACTCGATGCCCTGCCGGCTTACTAAGTACCCCAGGAACTTTTCAGAGCCAACTTCGAAGACACACTTAGTCGTATTTAGTTTCAACCCATACTCCCAGAGAGTGGAGAAGACATCCTCCAAGTCCGCGATGTGTTCATCTCGTCTCCTGCTCTTGACCAACATGTCATCAATGTACATCTCCATGGTGTTCTTAATTTATCACTTGAATATCCGGTTCATGAGCCTCTAGTATGTAGCACCTACATTTTTCAGACCGAATGACATGACCTTATAACAATAGACTCCCCTTGGAGTAATAAAGGTGGTCTTCTCCTGGTTAGGCAGATGGAGGGGGATCTGATGGTAACCGGCCCTGGCATCCATGAAGCTCATGCGTTCGTGTCCCGCCATGGTGTCAACAATTGATCAACCTTAGGGAGGGGAAAATCATCTTTGGGGTAAGCCTTATTCAAGTCTATTAAGTCTACGTAGTTATACCACTTTCCACTCTTCTTTTTTGCACAGACGGTGTTCGACAACCATTCTAAAAATTGTACATCCTAGATGGCGTTGGCTTCCAAAAGCCTCTCTACATCTTCGTTTACCACCTGGGCGTGATGCGGCACCGTAAGCCGAGGGTTTTGCTTTATGGGCTTATGACTAGGATCAACATGGAGCTTGTGAGTTATAACATCGGGACTTATTCCTTTCATCTCTACGGCATCCCATGCAAACACATCCATGTTTTACCTTAAGAAGTTGGTCATCTCCTCCTACTCGACAAGGGACATGGTGGAGCCGATCAAGGAGTATCTCTCCTCGTCCCCCTCCGTCAGGAGCACCCTATAGAGATCCTCTACGGAGTGATCGACTAGGTCAATTCGTGGCTCATCGACACCCAGTTGTCTGGACTGTAGTTGCTATTTGTTCAATACTTCCTCCGAGGCATGCTCCTCTTCCTTGGAGGCGACTCTAGCTTTCACGACGACATAGAAACAACTCTTTGCCAAAGCTTGGTCTCCACAAATCTCCATTATCCCCTCCAAAGTAAGAAACTTCAACTTTTTATGGTAGGCGGAGTGCACTGCCCCAAGTGACTACAGCTAAGTCTGCCCCAGAATTATGTTATATGGTGAATCAGAATCGATCACTATGAACTCTATGTTGATCGTGACAGGTCCCATGGTGATCGGCAGGGTGATCTTCCCTAAATGTAGGGCAAATGATTCTTTGAACCTGGCAAAGGGTGTCCTGACAGTGGTAAGATCCTTGAATCCAAGGCCTATTCGTTTCAATACGTCGATGTACATCAAACTAGGATCCTCTTGACATCAAACCCTCCAATCCGCAAGGTAATGATTAAGGCATCCTTATGGGGAGGACTACGCCTACCAAGTTGGCGTTGAGAAAATGATCCCCCCTTGATCCGTCCGGGGCCTCGTACTTGGCTTGCCCTCATCTTTCTCTTCCACCTTCCTAGCAAAGGCTACCCTCTTTAGGTCGGATCTAAGAGAGTTGGTCATCGACCACTCCAAGGGCAGACATGGATGATGTCAATGATGTTACCACGGATAGTGGGCCTGGTCCTTGGTGGCACATGTTTCCCTCGGTGCCTCCTCCTCAATGTACTCCTTGAGATGTCCCTCATGCACCAACTTCTCTAGGAAGGATTTGTAAACTCGGCAATCTTCGGTAAGGTGCCCCATCCCTTGTGGTACTAACACCTTGCATTCTAGTTCTTGGTGGACAGATAGCCCTGCATCTTGGGTGGCCACTTAAAGAAAGGCTCCTTCTTGATCTTGTGCAACAACTTGTAGATGGGTTCTTTGAATACAGTGTGGACCCTTCTGAAGGAATTCTTCGATGCTAGGATCAAACCTTTCCGAGGAAGGTCTCCTTCTTTCTCCTTATCCTTTTTTCTTTGGGGCCAAGTTTTTACCTTTACTCCCCACCAACTCATCTTCTATTCTGGAGTAATTGTTGATCAGGGCCATCAACTAGCTCATGTTTGCCAGTGTCCATTTCATCAGCGACTGGTAAAGATCTATGTCTCGAGAGAGGCCAAATCTGAAAGAAGCCGCTACCATGACCTCGGAGCACCTTTCTACTTCATTTACCTCCTCCTAGTAGCGAGTGACATATTGGTGGAATGTTTTGCCTTCTTTCCACAGGAGGGTCAACAAGGATCTGATATCCTTGGGGTGTTTGCTCCTCGAAACGAACCGCGCAAAGAACTGTCTAGTCAGCTCCCTCCAAGACCCTATGCTATTTGGCGAAAGGATCTCGAACCATTTTATTATCGTATCACCTAAGCTCATTGAAAACACACGGCATAACAACCAATGATCTGAGTGATATAGGGACATCATTTGCTTGTATTGTCAAAGGTGAGCTTCCAGGTCAGAGAGTCCATCGTAAACCTTAAATCGTGGCACAACAAACTTCTTCGATACCTCCATTTCCATAATATTTTTGGTGAATGGTGACAAAATGGCTTCGTCATCCATGTCATCATCGGGAGTGGACTTGTCCATCCTCTTAAAATCCAACTTGGACCTGAGGTCTGCCCTATCCTTATGGTGTCTCCTCTCATCATTGTCGTATAATGCAGCATGTCCGCCAGCTCTCCGTTCTTCACAAAGAGGGTTGACCCTTCCTCAGAATCCTCTGTGCCTCCTCGCCCAGATAGTCTCCATTGGAGGTTGTTCCAAGCCAAAGATTTGGCTCTGTTGGCTGGAACCCTCGGGTCTTGTCTATTGGCCCTCGAGCATTTCAAAGCCTTGGGAGCTCCCTACTCCACCACTCAAACGATTCCTCAAGTCACCAGCCCCCATCTCCTTGACGAAGGGCTCTTGGATTGTCGTAAGTTTCAAGATCCCCCACTGAAAAATGCAAACTCTTTGAGTTTGTTAAGAACATTCACATTATTTTCCTCTATTTGCCTCAATTGATCCCCTAATTGCTCTTCGATGAGATCAACAAGTTGATGGGCCAAGGAGCCATTTTTTTCGCCCCCCAGACTTAGTTTGGTTAAGTGGGTTCTTTTTCTCGAATGGGTTGAAAGCCTCTTGTTGACGCTTTCAACGTGATCTTCCATTCTTGATATGGAAGGAGTCGGTACGTCAACGTTCCTTTGTTGAGGACCTTTTATTTTCTGATGAGTATTCACCATGGTTACTGTCTTAGCAAAAATTGGTTGCTTCCCACAAATAGTGTCAAACTGTGTGTGGTGATTTTCACATAATAAATGAATGAATAGATCTCTCCCTTGGTGAACACAAGTCTTACCTGAAAAGTCGATGATCTCGTGGCAAATGAAAGTGAAAAATGATATAAGGAGTGGTGATGAATTATTTTTCTAGTGGTCCAAACAATTCTAGCGTACCAAGATAAACTCTACCACTCACAAAGAAAGGTTAGAAGGGCGCCGAAGTGTTTTTCGATGAGATCCCTCTGACAATCAAGTTAGTATGTGAGAGAGGAGAATAAAAAGCACTGTTCTATTACTTTGGTGAGATTTGTGTACCTTTGCCTTGCATTTTTGAGAGCTATTTATACCTACATGGAGGTAATCATTGTGAACAGGTGGGTCCCTTAAAGAGAAAGCTCCTTATTGGCCCCTTTGGAAGGTAGCCTGTGGAGCATAGTCCTAGGGCAGAGTGCCTTCCTTGTCACAGGAAAAGAAGTCTCTACATTTAATACTTGGGTCCCCGAGAATTTAATGCACTCCTCCCAAAGTTCGTTGAGTAATAAATGTGTCTCATCCTTCTAAATGGTCATTTAATGCTTCTTTGTGACGATTGCGCACGAGTAGGGACATCTTTGTCCATTAGCCCCCAATTCTGTGCTCTAGAACTCGTGTGTCATTATCATTGGTAATTGACCAGCTCTTTCTGCCATTCTGACTATTTTGGGAAGGCGAGTCAATGATTATTAACCAATTTTGGCTCTAAGTAACGATAACCGTCAATTCACCATCCATATCTCAGGATTTTGGAGCCGAGGTGACTTGTCTAGAAATGGACCTCGGGGGCGTTAGGCATGCCGAGGACATGTGTCGGGTGGAGATCTCCTTAGGGAACTTTGGGAGCTGAGGCCAAATGTCACGTGATGAAGACTCTGAGATGCCTTTAGTGTCGGGAATACGTGTCACTCGCAGGGCTCTGGGGGAACATGTCACTCGCAGGGACTCCAAGCGACCTTTAGTGCCGAGGACATATGTCACTTGCAGACAGAGTCGGTGGACACTCATGTCGAGGGCACGTGTCACCCGAGGGAGCACCCACGTTTCTCATGCCGAGGACACGTGTCAGCTCCTTGCTAATTCTCAGGAGAGTCCCATCAAATATATTTATATTTTTAAATAGAGTAACAAGTGAACGAGAAAATCTACTCTAAAGTGACTCAATTGAAAGACGAAAATAGAGGTTGGAATCAAGGGGAAAGAACATCGATCCTACATTGTTTGGGAAAGTAAATTTCAATGGGTTTATATACTCCTAGTTTGCTGTAACAATTAGATCCGAAGGGACATCTTACTTATGAAAACGAGAAATAACTTAGATGGACTTGGGTTTAACTACACATGTGTGCGTTATCTCCCGTTTTGGCTAGGCTGGGTTTGGGTGTAGGTTTGAGTCAGAGCAGACTCAAGAATACTTGAGGCCCTATGAAAAAATTTCAGATGGGGACTTAATTTTTTTAAATGCATAATTTATTTATTTTTGTTTTAAATGATTAAATATTTAAAGTCATATCTTTTAATACGTGTACTTAAGGTGTAAAATAACTTGTAAAATAAATGCATTGTGTAAATGATTATATTAAGATCAAAATTAACTCAAAAATTAGATTTTAAGAAAATAAAACTGAATAAATAGACCATAGTTATTGGAAATTTAGATAAAAGGAGAGGTAGATTCTTGTAAGTTTTGTACAAGAATATGCTACGAATTTTTTTAATGTACATATATTTATGATTTTAAAAGAAATATTAGTAAATTTTTTTTAATCAATTCACATAATATCTTAAGTTGTTTACATTCTTTTCAAAATTCAGTAATATAATTTCTAAGACATATGCGAAAGGGGTCCTAGGCAATCACCTCACTTGCCTAGGAGTAGAGTCGGCTCTGGTACGAGTGTGGTACAAACTTATCTTTTTGGACAAAATTTATTTGTCAACCAGCTGCTATAAATTTAATTAAAATTTGTAAAATAAATTTTCTTCGGTGGTATTATTAGTATCGTTGAAAATTGGAATTGATGTCGGGTGCAAGGGAATGGAGGAATCAAATGATTATCCTTCTTTGGCCCATTTGCTTGGTAGTTATTTTCCTGTTTTATCAATAAGGGAAGAATTTGTTTGAATAAAATAAAATTTTTAAAACTTGTTAAGTATTTTTTTCAATTCTAATATAAGATTTATTAAAGTATTCATTTTCATTGATGGGCCATTTACATTTAACTTGTAATGGGTTATGTTTATGTTTTAATATTTGGGTTGTTACTAACCGTTCGAAATTTAAAGCCCATAATAATTGTATGACCCGTTGCCTAGATAAGGCCAGTAGTCGTGGTCTTTGGATGATATATATGTGGCAATTAAAATAATTTTCATCCTTCATCTTGTGTACCATTTTTTTTATAATCTAAAATACTTATTTTATATACATTATTTCTGAGTTTTTGGGCAATTGTGATAGCGTCGGGTTCACCCCTATCATTCCAGTGAACGTGACCCTTGAGTAGATATTGCTATGAGTGTATCTGAGTTGAATCTTAGAGTTGCATATGTTCGTTAATACCTTCACATGAGCATGAGGAGGCATAACATTGCTTTAGAATAGTGATTACACACGCCTCTCTGATATCATAGACCAACTATTTCTAATTTATTATTGTCTATTTTTTTTTGTCCTAATCATATGACATTGTTTCATATATTTATTTGTATTCCTACTATTTTATGTTTTTGCAATTGATTTGTTAAGCAATATTTATAAAATTATACTAAATTCCCCAACAATCAAAAGCAGCAATGGGTTCTAGTGATTGAAGGTCTAGGGAAATCACTATGAGCATATCTGTTAGCCGTATATGACAGTTTTTGTTTAAAAAAACTAATATATAGATTTAGGTCTACTAACAAACAGAGAACTAGCATGAGACGTGGAGATAGTGTCATAGAGTGAAAGATATACTATATGTTTTATTATATATTGAATTAAAAATGAAGAAGAATGAATTTAAAAAAAGAAGAAGAAGAAGACGAAGAAGAAGGTTCACTTGTTGAAATTTTTATGTGGGTGTTTTGAAGTTATTTTTATTTTTGTTCAAGTCTGCAAAAATAAAAAAGCCATTTAAAAAAAAAAAACTAAATTTCTGGTAGACTAGTTTGGTAAGAAGCAAGTAGTTAAAAGACAAAATTTGGACTAAGCAAAAGTTGGAGATATCAGCTTTCACTTATAGGTGACAGATGAAGGAATATTACCATGAAGCTTTGAGGCAATGCTCAAGTGAGATTAGTGCTAGAAAGTGAAGGGAATACAGAAAACAAATGAATGGTTCTAGTATAGCAGTTCGGTCGAGTCTCATCCATGGTTTAAGTTGGAGAGTTCTAAGACACATCGATCATGGCGTGGTATAGGACGATACGATCTACAAGAAAATAGTAAATATGATGAGAGATTTAGATCATATCATGGCGTCGTAAAACCGTATTGACTAATTCGGTGAAGATAACTCAACGACTTGAGATGACCTCTTAACCAATTTTTCTATTGCTTCGCTCCATAACATCGAAATTTCTTATATCTTAATTCAAAATGAATTATTCCTTGTGTTTCAAAATAATCCTTTATCCCAGCCTGAAGAAAAAAAGATGTTCCGTGATATTAAAGAACATATCTTAATTTATCCAGATTAATGACTTTGATTTGGGATTATTTGTACAATACATATGCTTGTGCAAAGCAAGATAAGTCACAAAAAAATAGGTGAATTCCTTTTACAATTACTAATATTATAAAGTAAGTTTGTTATAGTCGAAATAAAGTGAATTGTATTTTGATTTGTTTTATTAATTTTTCTTGATTTAATGTCACTCAATCATTATCAAACAGACTGCATTCTTTTTCCGCCCTTGAGGATTCCACTAGAGCACCTGCAACTTATAATAGGTCATGAATTAGATCAGAATCATTCTCAACAAGTCTATAAGAAGTGATCCTATTTTTTTTATCGGTCCAAATAGAGATAAAAAATCTTGGGCGACCGATCTGACAGAACAACTCAAAAGATAAAGAAGTATCGTTAATTTCTTCATACTCTTTCTAAGTTTGAAGTACCATTACTCGGGGTTTAATACGTATTGTGTAACGGTATCGTCGTAGAAAGTACCGAGTCGGATACGACTCGGCCAACTCGTATTGGTATCGATCGATACTTTGAATCATGCTTTCGGGTTACCATAATTTAAGTTTGTAGATACTTTAATATGCCCTTTTGATATTTCCAGAAAGAATCATATAGGTGATAAGCTACCTTATTCTGGAGCTGATTATTCCAGGAATGACACCACAGTCCCACCATGGGATGTTTAGAAGAATCAGGAGAGTTGAATCCCTTCTACATGATCCTTCCTTATGTTAATAAGGAGGAGAATGGTTGTCTGGCTTAAACGATTTTCTAAGTAGTTTACATCATATACAGTGCGGTATATACGATAGATAGATAGATGATCTGTGATTCCACTCAAATCCAACCACACACAAGAAAACAGATAGAAGAGTTCTCAAATCCACTAAAATCCAAAATCACTACAATGCGACATAATTACTTGTAAACAATAATAGTTGAGATTTCACAGTTCACACACCACACATCACACTAAATGCATAAAAACACAAACAATAGATAGATAGACGATCTTCATATCAATTTCCAGCACCACAACCGCCACCGCAGACACCAGCTCCACAACCGCCACTGCCACAACCACCGCCACCGCAGCCACCACTGCCACAACCACCGCCACAACCACCGCCAGGGGGACGAGGAATCTTGATGCCTCTTTTCTTCTTTTTGCTGGTCATTTTGGCAAGATTAGCCAAAGCTACAATCCCCACAACGACCCCAAAGACAATGCCGAAGATGGCCCCAAGTGCAATGGTCATCTTGCTTCCAGCTTCACTTCACTTATGAGGAAACGATATAGTGAATTTCAAGTATAACTAATGCATCGTATATATAGTGCATCGCGGACTTGAATCGCAGGATTAGATGTGACCCCAATTTATGACGAATCATTGTGACAATGCTATAATGACGAATCATGGTGACGTTGCTCCATCCGTGTGGGACCATTAAAATGTCGTATTAAAAAAAAGAATGGTGATGGACGAGAAGGATGGTGATGGCTTGACCGCTAATAACCTCAAAGGTCCATTGAATTCAGATTATTATGCATATTCGTTACGTCTCACTTTGATATTATTTTAGGGTCAGGCATAAGTTACGAGAGTCACTCCCTAGGCCCCAAATATAATATTTAGGGTTTCTAAAGAAAAAAATTTAGATCTCTGACTTCATATAAATTGTTTTTGCCTATTTTAGGTTAGTCTTGTAGAGTAAAACTGACTTTTTTTGCATGCTTGAGCGCATTTTTTTTATATCGATTACAACAAAACTTGAGTTTTCAATAAGGAGTGCGTTAACTAAGCCGTTTTCTTGTAAAAAAGCTAACACGCGCCGTTACATTTTCTTCGTTTGCTCTGCAATACGAGCCTCATATAGAGCCGCACCTCCAAGTCACTCGGATCTTGCTGACTCTATTAAATCGAACAATATAATTCTCATAAACATTTTTTATTATTTTGTATTTATTATTTATATCGGCTTGATTGCTTGAGTGTCTATGACCCAATTCTTTTAAATTGATTTTTTTTGTTCCCTAGGCTAAACTCAAATCTTTTTTGATCTAAGTTAGATTTTTGCCTTCATTTTTTAAAAATATTGATTGAATCAACGCTTACAAGTAAATGAAATAGTCATTAACATCGTAAAGTAAAAAAAAAAAGTTGGAATTACAATATATTTTAAGTAACTAGATAAAAATAGAATTCACCTACAAAATTATTTGAAGAGCAAAGCATGTTTAGTCAAATACCGTGTGCTTTTTTTCAACAATACTTATCGATCCAACGATTAGGCGGTCCAATATTTACAAATTTACTTGTTTGTAGCCTATTCTCTTTTCTCTTGGCCCTTGTGGAAGACCTTATTCCAGGAGGAAATTACAAACAAAATACCTAACTTTGGAAGGGAGCAAGTGGCTAGAAACAACGATAAGCTTCAGTGTGCCATGTGATACACGCAAGGACGGAGTCAAGATTTAATCGTAAGGGGGCGAAATAGAACAACGATACAACAAATTTTTTTTATTTAAGTGGATCATTCAACTTGTTATCTTTATCTTGCGTGTCAAATTTTAAATGATATAGAATTTATCACAATTAAGTTTCATGTAATACAGTGGTAAAATTTAATTTGGGTCATAATTAAAAGTTAATTTTTATTTATGATTGTAACAATTAATTTGCGAAAAACTTATTCTATCATTATAATATGATAATGACTACGAAAAAATTACCATAGTAAAGATTAATTTAGTGTGGTCCCATTATAAAAATTAATACTAGTCATGCTTCTAATCCGATTTCATAACAAATTTAGATTTTTTCAATTTTATTATGTCATCATACTCATCGAAGCAATTGCATTTGTCTGCAAGAGTGCCACTCTTCCATTGATTTTTTTTTTTGGACCTGCCACACTTCGATTGATTAATAGTACCTATCTAATTGCTAACTGTCATGAAATTGAGTTTTTTGATGCCGCAAATGAAGTACCTTGTGTACTCATATTTTAAAAAACTTAAAGGGTGGTATAAGCATTTTGAAAACCTAGAAGGTAGTAAAGGGCATTTTTCAAAATTTGAGGCGTCATGGCCACCTTAGGCCACACTTTAGCTCCGTCATTGGATACTGGACAAATGCATCACCCAACATTATTAAATTTGGTGACAATCTCTTTTCTGCCCATTCAATCGGATCTCAGGTTTATGTTAGGTTCGAGACCAAAAATATCAGTTCAATCGTCATTCATTTTTTTCCCGTAAATTGCATTATAGGAAAGAATTTTATTTATTGGGTAAAACTTTTACAAGGCTTAAGAAGATATTAGTCTGCACCAATTCTAGTAATCGGTACAATATGCACCAAATTGCATTGAATTTGTCTCCATAACACGATTTAGAAAAATAATTTATAACCCAATCTAATGTTTGACTGCATAAAACATAAAACACAAATGAAATCACACCAGAATACTTTCAAATTTGAAATGACAATTCTGACAAATTTTGTGGCATCTCCGCCACTCTAATTGCTAAAACCACCACCTCCACTTGCAATTCTGCCGATCAAAGCAATCGCGGAAGCACCAACCATGATAGTCATTCCACCGTGAAAAAACATATCATAATTTAATGTTAGTCATGCTTGTATTCCAATTTCATAATAAATTTAGATTTTTTCAATTTTATTATGTCATCATACTCATCGAAGCAATTGCATTTGTGTGCGAGAGTGACACTCTTTCATTGATTTTATTTTTTGTTCCTGCCACTCTTCCTTTGATTAATGGTACCTATTTAATTTTTAACTGTCATGAAATTGAGTTTTTTGATGCCACAAATGAAGTACCTTGTGTACTCAAATTTTTAAAAACTTAAAGGGTGGCATAAGCATTTTAAAAACCTAGAAGGTATTAATGGGTATTTTTCAAAATTTGAGGGGCCATGGCCCCCTTAGGCCACACTTTAGCTCCGTCATTGGATACACGACAAATGCATCACCCAACCTTATTCGGATTGGTGACAATCTCTTTCCGCCCATTCAATCGGATCTCAGGTTCGAGTCCAAAAATATCAGTTCATTCATCATTCATTTTTTTTCCTGTAAATTGCATTATAGGAAAGAATTGTATTCATTGGGTATAACTTTTTTGTTGGTGCAAAACCTTTGATGGGAATAAGATAACATTTTAATGTACAAGGCTTAAGAAGATATTAGTCTGCGCCAATTCTAGTAATTGGTCCAATATACACCAAATTGCACTGAATTTGTCTCCACAACATGATTCAGAAAAATAATTTATAATCCAATCTAATGTTTGACTGCATAATACCTGAATGATATCACACCAGAATACTTTCAAATTTGAAACTATAATTCTGACAAATTGTGTGGATGTGTTGGTGGTGTCCCCGCCACTCTAACTACTAAAACCACAACCTCCACCTGCAATTCTGCCAATCAAAGCAGCCACGAAAGCACCAACCTTGATAGTCATTCCACCATGAAATAACATACCATAATTGCAAGTACAAGTGAATAATTGCCCATTGAGCTGTACTGTCACAGACATATTCCTTATGGGATTCCAGGGGTGTAAAAAACTATGTTCTGTTCATTAATTTTCTAATTCAAATGCAACTTTTTTATATTATTTTCAAATTAACTAAGCAATAATTGAAACTTGTGTTGATCATTTCTCAGCACAAGCGCTTTTAACTCAACTATAATGTAAAACTCAGATGTTTGCCATTTAACAATGGTAAACTCTCCAAGGCAACCATTTTTGTCACTGACCGCCCCCCCCCCCCCCCCCAATTTTACATATATCGAATCGTATAAATGACGAATCATGGTGACAATGCTATAATGACAAATTATGGTGACGTTGCTCCATTCGTGTGTGGGACCATTAAAAATACCGTGGAGAATAAGAATGGTGATGGATAAGAAGGATGGTGATGGCTTGACAGCTAATAACCTCAAAGCTCCATTGAATTTAGATTATTATGTGTATTTGTTACGTCTCACTTTGATCTTATTTTAGGGTCAAACATAAGTTAGGAGAGTCATTGCCTAGGCCCCAAAATTTTATAATTATAATTTTTAGGGTCTCTAAAGAAAAAGTTTTAGACCACCGGCTTCATATAAGTTGTTTTTGCCTAATTCAGGTTAGTCTTGTAGAGTAAGACCAACTTTCTTTGCATGCTAGGCACATCTTTTTTATATTGATCAAAGCAAAACTTTAGTTTTCAACAAGGGGTGTGTTAACTAAGCCTTTTCCTTGTAGAAAAGCTAATATGCACCTTTACATTTTTTTCGCTTGCTCTGCAATGCGAGCCTCATACAGAACCGCACATCAAGTCACTTGGATCTTGCTGACTCTATTAAATCAGAGAATAGAATTATCATAAACATTTTTTTATTATTTTGTATGTATTATTTATATTGGCTTGATTGCTTGAGTGTCTATGACCCAATTCTTTTAAATTGATTTTTTGTGTTCCCTTGGCTAAACTCAAATCTGTTTTGATCTGAGTTAGATTTTTGCCTTCATTTTTTAAAAATATTGATTAAATCAACGCTTACAAGTAAATGAAATAGTCATTAATATCGTAAAGTAAAAAAAAAGTTGGAATTACAATATATTTTAATTAACAAGATAGAAAAAGAATTCAGCTATAAAATTATTTGAAGAGCAAAGTATGTTTAGTCAAATACCGCGTGATTTTTTTCAACAATACTTATCGATCCAACGATAAGGCGGTTCAATATTTTTCTTGTTTCTAGCCTATTATCTTTTCTCTTGGCCCTTGTGGAAGACCTTATTCCACAAGGAAATTACAAACAAAATACCAAACTTTGGAACGAAGCAAGCATTATCATAAACATGTTATCCGCTTAATGGCTAGAAACAAAGATAGGCTTCAGTGTGTCATGTGATACATGCAAGGTCGGAGTCAAGATTTAATTGTAAGGGGGCGAAATAGAAACAATGATACAACAAATTTTTTATTAAAGTGGATCATTCAACTTATTATCTTTATCTTGAGTGTCAAAGTTTAAATGATATAGAATTTATCACAATTATGTTTCATGTAATACAGTGGTAAAATTTAATTTGGGTTATAAAATTTAAAAGTTAATTTTTATTTATGATCTTAAAAATTAATTTGCAAAAAACTTATTCTATCATTTATAATATGATAATGACTACGAAAAAATTACCATAGTAAGCTTGTAATCCGATTTCATAACAAATTCTGATTTTTTCAATTTTATTATGTCATCATACTTGTCGAAGCAATTGCATTTGTCTGCAAGAGTGACACTCTTCCATTGATTTTTTTTTTTTGGTCCTGCCACTCTTCCATTGATTAATAGTACCTATTAAGTTGTTAACTGTCATGAAATTGAGTTTTTTGATGCCGCAAATGAAGTACCTTGTGTACTCAAATTTTTAAAAACTTAAAGGGTGGTATTAGCATTTTGAAAACCTATAAGGTAGTCAAGGGTATTTTTCAAAATTTGAGGGGCCATGGCCCCCTTGGGCCACAATTTAGCTCCATCGTTGGATACATGACAAATGCATCACCCAACATTATTAGGATTGGTGACAATCTCTTTCCTGCCCATTCAATCGGATCTTAGTTTTGTGTCAGGTTCGAGTCCAAAAATATCAGTTTATTCATCATTCATTTTTTTTTCCTGTAAATTGCATTATAGGAAAGAATTTTTTTCGTTGGGTATAAGTTTTTTGTTAGTGCAAAACCTTTGATGGAAATAAGACAACATTTTAATGTTATCATGGAAAAAGAGAACAATTTAATGTACAAGGCTTAAGAAGATATTTGTCCGCACCAATTCTAGTAATCGGTACAATTTGCACTGAATTTGTCTAAACAATACGATTTAGAAAAATAATTTATTATCCAATCTAATGTTTGACTGCATAATACATAAATAAAACCACACCAGAATACTTTCAAATTTGGGATGACAGTTCTGACAAATTTTGCGGATGTGTTGGTGGCGTCCCCGCCACTTTAATTGCTAAAACCACCACCTCCACCCGCAATTCTGCCGATCAAAGCAGCTGCAGAAGCAATAACCATGATGGTCATTCCACCGTGAAAAAACATATCATAATTGCAAGTACAAGTGAATAATTGTCCGTTCAACTGTAGTGTCACATATATATTCCTTATGGGATTCTAGGGGTGTAAAAAACTATGTTATGTTCATTAATTTTCTAATTCAAAAACAACTTTTGTATATTATTTTCGAATTAACTAAGCAATAATTGAAACTTGTGTCGATCATTTCTCAGCACAAACGCTTTAAACTCATAACTATAATGTAAAACTCAAATGTTTGTCATTTTACTACGGTAAACTCTCCAAGGCAATTATTTTTGTCACTAACCGAACCTCCCCCCCCCCAAAAAAATTTTACATATATCGAATCGTACCCTTATGTAAAAACACATGTTCTTCAAATATGGAAGACAGATGTGCCATGGATTTTTCTGATATTCATGTTGTATGGTGGTTAATACGTTTCTAATTTATGTTGAGTGCATTAGGGTAGAGGAAACAATGAATTGTCTTTGTTTTGCTCTGTCTCCCGATTAAATATTCAATGCAACAGTAAAAGGGTATTGCTTCTGATGGGACTTTTCTGAAATACTTTATGATGAAGACACGTGTTCTCGGTATTACCAAAACACTGTTGCTAAGATCAAGCATCATCGGCGCACAAAGGTCCTCGCCCCCGAGGTACTCGTCATATAGGATCATGGCATTCAGACGTTTTACAACCAACACGTGTCCTTGGTCTGATGTGCTACCCCGGTCGGTATCCCTCCCTCGGTTCCGAGATGAGCCTTTCCTCGGTGTCGAGGAGTACCCCGTCCTAGACGCCTCCTCTACTCCAGGATAAGCTATTGACGTACAGGCCATTAGCCTAGGCTAGTCTAGGCTATTCATCATGACCTCGTCTTACACAATTAGTGTCAGAACGTACTGGAATGCAGGGGTCACAGCCAATAGGGGATGGACGCGTGGCGTATGATATCACATCGAAGACAGAGAAACCGCATGTCGTTGCTGACACGCGACTTGGGAAAGCAAACAATTAATTGCACCATTCCCTTGATGAGACCGCATTCAATGCAATAAGGCTCGGAAATGAAAGGCAATAAATGCTCCTAATACAGAGCATTTATTGCATCCTCCCCGAGAGGAGTACATTGTACCGTCGGCATCCCGATGACCCAACATTGATTGCTCGGGACCCCGAGCAGTTAAGAAGAGAAGACATTCCTCATCAGAATCAGTGCGCACACTGCCTGTACCTAATGATCACCCACTGACTACACTGACAGCAATCATGAGCTTTTGAGGTATAAATACTCCTTGCAAAAGGCAAGACGGGTATGCAACAAAAAAACTCTTGACTACAATACAAACTCAGTGTTTTCTCCTTCTTTTCTCTCTCTCTCAAAGACTGACTAGATCGTTGGAGGGGATACGCCGGAAAACACTCCGGCGCCCTTCTAACTTGTTCATCTTTGTTCCAAGAATCTCTTCCATCCTTACTGGATCGTTCTTCCGCTCCCTCAGGGTCTCCCGTTGCCGTTCCAGGTTACCACCGGACCTCGCAGGCTGTTCCAAGCAGCTTGGTTGGTCACTCAACTGGCTCACTCGAAGTTCACCAAGGGAGAGATCTGTTCTCATTTTTTATATTGTGCAGGATCTTGCACGCACAATCTGGCGCCGTCTGTGGGAAACGACTAGTTTTCCTAGTTTTTTCTCTATAAAAAACAGTGACCATGGTGAACACTCGACAGAAAGGGAAAGGACCCCACCAAAGGAGTCTCGAGTTACAAGCTCCCTGTCATCATGGAGGGAGGGATCACACCAATACGAATAAAAGTGTCTCTACTCGGTTAAGAGGGGTTACCCCTCAAACCAGTATGGGAATCAGGTCAGGGGGATCAGCCCCCTTGGCTCGTCAACTGGCGGAGGTGATTGAAGAAAAATTTGACGATAGATTACGTCAGCTGGAAAAGGACAATGTAAACGTCCTAAGCCGGCTCGACGAGTTTGCCGCCTCTGGCGGAGGGTCGAGGGATTCATTCCTTTCCCGTGGGCTTCCCGCCCGGGAGGCGGAAACGAAGGATCTAAGAAACCACCTAAACAACAAAGCAGAAAGCTCTAGGGCCCCAAAGCGACCCAGAGCCGACGAGCATCACCATGACAACCATTCAAGGAAAGCAAGGCCATTGGCCCTGGACGACCTCCGGCGAGGTTTGTCTAGACGGAGGAAGGGAGATGAATCCGAAGAGGACTCAACCCAATCCACACGACGCCCAAGAAATGAAGGGCTTACCGATGAACTCAAGGACTTCAGAAGGCATCCCGTCAGGGAAGAAATTGATCTCAGAGCCCGGTTAGACTCCAAGAGAAAGGGTACGGCTGTCCAGAATGAGGCCGAGGACGAAGTCATACAAACACCCTTTACGAGGGAGATCAGTGAGATGGAGGTCTCAAGAAAGTTTATCGTGCCGCGGTTCAAAACTTATGACGGGCGGTCCGATCCCGAAGCCCATGTCAGGCAATACAAGCAGATGATGTCCCTCTATCATTCGGACCAACGGTTTCTCTGCCGAGTGTTTCCTATGAGCTTGGGGGACTCTGCGATGAAGTGGTTCGAGGCGCTTCCCCCCAACAGTATTGGGTCCTGGAAGGAATTGACTAAGCAGTTCCTGGCTCGATTCATTACGGGGAGTAAGCGCCCCAAGGACATTGGATCATTGCTGACCCTCAGACGGAGGGAATCCGAGACTCTTCGCCAGTACGCCATCCGATACTGGGAAGAGGTCAATGAGGTAGAAGGCTGCTCGGAGGTCATGGCAGCAGCATCTTTCCGGCTCGGCTTGGCAAGGGACACGGACCTGTACCAATCCCTGACCAAGAAGACTCCCTCGGATATGGGGGAACTAATGGCCCGGATAAACAAATACTCGAGGGTTGAGGACGAGATGGGAAGCAGCAAAGGCCGAGCCCTCCAATCTAAGAGAAAAGAGAAGGAGCGAGAAGATATTCCCCGAAAGGGATTGCTGCCCCCTCCAGGGGGTTCATCCAAAGGAATTCACACTGTGTTCAAGGAACCCATCTTCAAGCTGCTCCATAAAATCAAACACGAGCCTTTCTTCAAATGGCCGCCTAGGATGCAGAGCGACCCCTCCACCCGTGATCAAAAGGTTAGGTGTTCCTATCACCGGGATTTCGGGCATCGCACCGAAAGCTGCAGGGTGTTCAAATCGTTCTTGAAAAAATTGGTCCAAGACGGATATTTGAAATAGTACATAGAGCCCAGGCCAGAAGAGAGACAAGCCCTTGCCCCGACCGAGGAGCCGGACAACATCATAGATGTCATCCATATATGTCCCCTGGATCGCCCCACGTCCAAGGAACTCGAGTCCGACCTCAAGAGGGTAGCTTTTACAAGGAAGATAGCCGAGGTTGATGTAGGGCCACCAAGTAAAAGGGCCAGGACGGGTGAGCTTGGCATTACATTCTCCGACGCGGATTTGACAGGCATAGTAACTCCTCATAACGACGCCCTTGTCTTGACCCTGAGGATAGGGAAATTCGATGTCAAAAGGATTTTGATAGACTCAGGAAGTTCCTCGGAGGTGATGTACTCCGAAACTTTAAAACGGATGGGTCTTGGCCCCAAAGACCTCACCAAAGTCAGGACACCCCTCATCGGATTCAACGGCTCGTTCGCCCTGCCCATGGGGAAAATCACATTGTCAGTTGTCGTAGGTCCCTTTGTCATCGACACCGAGTTTGTCGTGATCGATACGGACTCTCCCTACAACGTGATTATGGGGCGAACATGGCTGCATGCGTTGGGAGCGGTGCACTCCACTTTCCACCAGAAATTAAAATTCGCCACGCCAGAGGGTATCATGGAGATCCGGGGGAACCAAGCGTCCGCGAAAAATTATTTTTATTCAGCCGTTCGAGCCGGGGCGTTCAGCCAGGAGAAGGGGCGAGCACCGGAAGAGATTATGGAAAAATAGCAATTACAGTCCGGGCGTCCAGGAATGGATGACCCCCGGATAGACCCAACTGAGCGGTCGGTAGAAGACCTCCGGAAGGTGCCCTTGGTAGAGGGAGAAGAAGAGAGGTATTTCTTAGTTGGGACCTCGATGCCCACAGCCGAACAGGAGGAGATGATCGAGTTCCTAAGGGAAAATACAGACGTGTTCGCCTGGAACGAAATGGAAATGACGGGGGTAGACCCCGAGATAATCACACACAGGCTGCATGTTGACCCGTCGCACAAGCCAGTCAAACAGAGGCCACGACGCATGGCCCCGCATCACACCAGCGCGGTCAACGAGGAAATCGACAAACTCCTGAAGGCCGACGCCATTCGAGAGATACAGTTCCCAGAATGGCTGTCTAATACGGTGTGCGCAAAGAAGAAAGGGGGGAAATGGCGTGTCTGCGTAGACTTTACAGATCTAAACAAGGCATGTCCCAAGGACGACTACCCCCTGCCAAAGGTGGACCAGCTGGTAGATGCCACTGCCGGATATGAACGAATGGACTTCCTGGATGCCCGAGCAGGATATCATCAGATCTCCTCTATCCCCCGGATCAGGAAAAGACGGCGTTTATCACTCCGAAGGGAGTTTACTGTTACAAAGTGATGCCGTTTGGACTAAAGAACGCCGGGGCAACATACCAAAGACTGATGAATCGGATGTTCAAAAAGCAGATCGGCAACACCATGGAGGTCTACATAGACGATATGCTGGTAAAGAGCAAACGGAGTTGTGATCATCTGACAGATTTGGCGGATACCTTCTCCACCCTCAGGGAGTATGGGCTGAAGCTGAATGCGGCGAAGTGCATTTTCGGAGTGGAATCAGGTAAATTCCTCGGATACCTGGTTAGTCAACGAGGAATCGAAGCCAACCCGGATCAGATTCAAGCGATCCTGGACATCCGGAGCCCCCGCACTGTCCGAGAAGTCCAGAAACTCACAGGGATGCTGGCTGCACTTAACCGTTTCGTCTCACGCTCCTCGGACAAATGCAAACCCTTTTTCGGAGCAATCAAGAGTGCTGGGAAGAATATGTGGAGCCAGGGGTGCGAGGACGCCCTGGCTGGAATCAAGGAATACCTAAGGACTCTTCCAACCTTGTCCGTCCCCATCCAGGGGGAGATGTTGTTCTTGTACCTGGCAGTATCTGAGTTTGCGGTAAGCGGGGTACTTATCCGTGAGCATGAGCACCGCCCCGATTTACTATATAAGCAAGGCGCTCCTGGACGCAGAGACAAGATATCTACCCCTAGAGAAACTGGCTCTATCCCTGGTCACCACTGCAAGGAAACTGCGGCATTATTTCCAGGCGCACCCAATCACTGTCCTTACCGATCAGCCCTTGAAAGCAATCTTGAGGAAAGCGGAACTCTCCGGAAGGATTTCCAAGTGGGCAGTAGAGTTGGGGGAGCACGACATTCATTTCAAACCCCGAACTGCGATAAAAGGTCAATATTGGCAGACTTCATAGCTGAGTTTTCGGGGGAGCATCCCGTTCTAGAAGGACCGCCTCCTCCGACTTAGCGTCTCCAACGAATTGTGAAGGATCGCCATGGCTTTTGTGTGTGGACGGTTCGTCAAATAGTAAGGGGTCCGGAATCGGTATCTTGCTGACCTCTCCAGATGGGATTATTGCGGAGCAGGCCGTTCGGCTGGGATTCAAGGCTTCGAATAATGAAGCTGAATACGAGGCCCTCATCTCAGGACTTCGGTTAGCTGAGGCGACTGGAGTTACCGATTTAATCGTGCATTGTGATTCTATGCTGGTAGTCAATCAAGTCAACGGAGAGTTTGAAACGAGGGACCCTAGGATGAAGGCCTACCATCACCAGGCGACGACGTAATCCGAAAGTTCGGCCGGATTGAAATCAAACAAGTGTCCCGAGACAAGAACACACATGCCGACGCCCTGGCTTGTCTAGCCTCGGCGGTGGACTCCTCCCAGTCGCGCAGGATCACCATTGAATACCTTCCGCATCCTGCATAGACCATGCTCCCGAGGCAATGGTCATCCAGGACGCACACAAGCCGCCCAGTTGGATTGATCCTTTTCTCAGGTTCCTAACAACAGGAGATCTCCCGGAGTGTTCAAAGGAAGCAAGGAAGATAAAACTCAAAGCTCCAAGATTTTGGGTCTCTCCGGATCAGAAACTGTATCGGAGGTCTTTCTCAGGGCCTTACTTGCTATGCGTCCAAGAAGACCAAGTACAAGACCTTCTCTATGAGGTACATGAAGGAATATGCGGGGGGCACTCTGGGGGGCGATCAATGGCACACCGCATCATGTCTCAGGGATATTGGTGGCCGCAAATGCAAAGGGATGCGCGCGCGCATACGTCCAAAAATGCGACCAGTGTCAGAAGTTCTCCCCTGCAATCAGGCAACCCGCGGGGGACTTACACCCCCTGACCAGCCCTTGGCCATTCGCCCAGTGGGGGCTCGATTTGGTTGGACCCCTGCCTAAGGCTCCGGGAAATAGGAAGTTCCTCATTGTGGCCACAGATTACTTCACCAAGTGGGTAGAGGCGGAGCCGTTGACTCATATCCGCGACATAGATGCCAAAAAGTTCGTCTGGGAGAACATAATCATCAGGTTTGGGATTCCCCGGGCACTGGTGTCGGATAACGGGACTCAATTCACCGGCGGGCGTTTCAAGTCTTTCTGTGAGCAACTCGGGATCCGTAATTTCTACTCCACCCTGCCTATCCTCAAGCCAACGGGCAGGCAGAGGCCTCCAACAAGACAATTATCAATGGGATCAAGAAGAGGTTGGAGAAAGCCAAGGAAAAATGGGCGGAAGAACTATTAAACATTTTGTGGGTGTACAGGACCACCCCTCGGTCCTCGACAGGGGAAAACCCCATACTCCCTGGCATACGGAATGGAGGCAATCATACCCCTCGAAGTAGGGCTCCCGACCATAAGGACCCAAGCTTTCGACGAAGGGGGAATGACCGTCAACTGGGATTGGATTTGGATCTAGTGGAAGAAAGAAGGGAGGCAGCCGCCTTGAGGATAACTAAGTATCAGGAGAAGATTTTCCAACTATACAACAGAAGGGTCAAGGCGCGAGAATTCCGAATAGGCGATCTGGTCCTCAGAAGGGTAACGGCCAATACCCGTGATCCAACAGAGGGAAAAATGGGACCTAACTGGGAAGGGCCTTACAAAGTGATATCAATCGGGGGCGCCGGGTCGTACAGATTAGAAGGCATGGATGAAAAACTTGTAATGCGACCATGGAATGTTATGAATCTAAAGAAATATTACTTTTGAAGTATTCTCTCCCTCAAGTGCTTGCCAACGACAAAGATAAAGGGCAAGGCCCTGGGGACAGAGTTCAAAGGCTCCTGTCCCCGAAGCAAAACAGGAGCAAGCCTCCTGAAAGGGCAAGGCCCTGGGGACAGAGTTCAAGGGCTCCTGTCCCCGAAGCAAATACAGGAGCAAGCCTCCTGCAAGGGCAAAGGCCTTGGGGACAGAGTTCAAGGGCTCCTGTCCCCGAAGCAAATACAGGAGCAAGCCCCTGCAAGGGCAAGGCCCTGGGGATGGAGTTCAAGGGCTCCTGTCCCCAAAGCATAATACAGGAGCAAGCCTCCTGGCAAGGGCAAGGCCCTGGGGACAGAGTTCAAGGGCTCCTGTCCCCGAAAAATATACAGGAGCAAAGCCTCCTGCAAGGG
>CAUOFW020002062.1:0-59028 GCA_963454935.2 Ilex paraguariensis
ATACATCAGACCTACCGATTGACTTGCCAGTAACATGGAAGTTAATTGCTGTAAGGTAGCATTTCTAGTACTTGACCAATATAATGTATATGGGATCTGTAAACTGAAGGGTACTTTTTATATTATTGTCTTAATCTTAATCTACTTCCAACCAACCTTTTTATTAAACTAGTTATCAATCTAAGCTCACATCACAAGCTATCACATGATATCCTATTCGAAATAACAACTTCACTATTTTTATTTATATTTCCTAATTATTCAAACTCTTTGTGGGATCGATACTTGGACTTAAAACTGAGAAAACTACAATTCGACCACTTATACTTGGGTGTATAATATTAATCCGAACACGAAAAAGTGTGAATCAGCTATTTGTAGGGAATTTTATAAAAAGTTGAATATGGTGGACGATAATGGTTGTATTCTCAGGACGAATGTGAGGGGGAAGACTTTTGATGTGACCCTAGATTTGATTGCTACCTTGATGAATTACAAGAGCCCTCCCCCAACACCCCTGGTGTATCCACACAACATCCCTTGGTTACAGTCAATCCCAGAGTATGTGAAGCTGATCTACAAGGACCCGACCCAATTCAAGGGGACAATCTAAGTCGAGGGCCTTAAGCACTCCTATGGGATTATGAATAAGGTTCTCCATTACAATTTGATTTCCAGGGGTGCTGAGAAGAGCCCGAATGTGGAAAAGCTTGCTCTCCTCTACGCATTTATGACTGGGAAGGCTATGGATATGGCCTTTTTTATATGGGAGTTTATGAAGAGTTTGCTTAGCCTAGAAAGCCAAAGGAAAATCTCCCATTTGGCAATCTAGTCACTAGGATGTGCTTTCACAACAAGGTCAGCGGATACGTCTCTGATGTGCTGACACCCCTTGAAACAAGAGCTATTGGAAATCCAGTAGTAGTAAGATGCAAACGATAAGCAGGGCTGAGAGAGCCAGAGCCCCGAGACCTGAGCCATCCTCTGTTGAGCCATCTTATGTTGGGCCATCTAATTCTGGGCTGTCCTCCTCTGCCCTGGTCTGTACAGTGTCACAGTGCTATGACAGTTTGGAGTGGATGATGTACAGGATTTCACTGATGATGACTAGGCTTTTTTTAGCATAACTTCCCTGACAAGCCTATCCCTAGTGGATGACCTCCTTTAGTTGCTGGACCCTTTACCTCCGCCCCCAAGGTTTCCACTGTTGTTGAGGTGAGGGATTCTGATGATGACGATGATTCTTGAGATGAGAAGGAGGAGGGTGACGAGGAGGAGATGGATGAGGACGATGAGTAGGGTGTCTTCATGTTGTTTTTTTGTTTCTTTTTGTTTTAGTTATAGATGTTGCACATATAGGATTAGAATGATCGGCCTAGTAGAAGTGTCTCTAGGATTTTGGGCCATTTTGTTTTTGAATTCTAAATCATTGTACTAAACTTTGAATGTAATTAATGAAAAGTACCACAGTTGTTTCATTTTATCTTGCCCAAGTCTATTTCTTTAATTGCATTGTGATTTTTGCATTTTGATTGTTTGGCAATGTATGTGCATAAATTGATTGTTGTAGTTTTACACTTTGTGATTTGAAAACACAATTTGCTAGGGACTAGCAAAATTCAAGTTGGGGGTGTGATTAGCACAAAATATTGCCCATCATGTATGCTTTTGTATCCCTTTTATAATTGCTTTTGCGGTGAAAATGGGAGAAAATGCAATTAATCAAGCAATTATTGACTTTTTGTCTGATTACAAGTAAAGAGTTGAAAATGGTTTGAGTTAAGCCCCCATTATAGTGTTCAAAGTCAATGGAGATGACAGGGAGGCTTAATGAGTTTGTGACTTGATCTGAAATGTGTACACCCAAGTGCAGGCGGTCAAGTTGTAGTAATAATCCGGTTAAGTTCCGAGTCGAATCCACAGAGAACTATGATTGGTGTTTTGAAGTAAGCAATAATAGAGACCAAGTAATTGAAGTTCTGGGGTTTTCTGGACAGAATATAAGATTCTTTCCAATGGATCTTTTTATAGACAAAATATAAAACAAATTAGCAGAGATAACAACCACTCTTTAGTTTGAAGATCAGAACATGTAATTGATTATCCGGTTTATTATGTTTGTGCTTTATAACTCAATTAACTCCCGTGTCAACAACAAGTTAATCGGAAGTTAAAAAAAAACTATGAGAATTAAGCACATGATTCCGATGCCTTTCTAGAAGTTTACATGAATTGTCTATGCCGAGACTTAAGCCGTTTACAAACAAGAAAGTGTTTCTACATGGCATCCAACCAGGGCATTAATGTTCCATTCTTTGAATAAATTGCACTAATGGTGGAGATTGAAAGGTTGTCATGAAGAGCTAGCTGAGGTACGTGCCTTGAACCAATGAGTCTTTCTATGCAGGAGTCATCCGTATCAAAGAAGGAGCCCTTGGTTATACAAAGTACCTTAGCTTTGCTAGATGCATTCAAACATCCAATGAGCAAGTGAAATATAAACCATTAAAGCATAAAGGAGTTGCACAAACATAACTTCCACATAATCTTTACATATTCATCACCTCTTACTAAAGGGTGAATGAGGAACTACTCGCTTTTCATGGCCTTGGCAAAGCTTGAAAAGTGAGTGATACTCATCTCTCCAAATAAAGGAGCTACTAAGTGAAGCAAACTAAACAAAGAGCTTATCTTCAATGAAGAATAAGTGAATCATGTTCCACCCTTCACAGCTTTGGTAAAGCTCTAGAAAAGTGGAAGAGTTTCAATCTTCTATAAAAGAAGGAAGCTCAAGCAATGGAAGTGAAATAAAGTAGAAGAAAGCTAGTTTCTTTTGGAGGGTTTCCACCACAACCAAAAGATGAGCTATCTCTCTTGATACTTGTAAATAAAATCAAGTACAACTATAAGGGGAGTCTAAGCCTCCATCGTGGTTGTCACAACATGAATATAAAGACTTAGCACAAGTAAATAAAAGACTTCAACTACAAGGGGAGTCTATGCCTCGATCATGGTTGATACAAATGCAAAATGAAAACATAAACAAGAAATGTACAAGAACTACCTCTCTACCCTACTATTCAAGAGAAAGGGATTTCTTTCCCTTGAAGCTCCCACAATGGTGCTATTTATAGGCAAGGAAGGGGGAAACAAGAAGATAAGAGAGGATGAGTGAATAGTATATGCCGCCCATGAAAACCAATTGCTTTGCAGGTAGTCTGTGGAGGATGTTTGAATGTGAATCAACGTTCGAACGTTGTCTTCTATTTTGCTTTATGGGCGCTCGAATGTTGTCTAACGTTTGAACATGTCTTCTGGTCTTGCTTTAGGGGCGTTCAAATGCCAAATGGGATGTGACCACATCACTCAAGTGGCCTTGGTCTTCTGTGGAAACCCACTTCCACACTTCATGCAGGACTTGGCATCTTGCACTCATTACCCAGGTGTTCTAGTGGATGTTTGAACATGAGTTGGCATTCGAACGAGGTTCTCCAGTGCACTTCCTTCTTTGCTACAACACGCCATGTCTTCACAGTCTGGTCTTGTCACTGTTCCAGTGGATGTTTGAACGTGGGTTGACATTCGAACGTTCTTGCTTTGTTCCAAGCTTTTCCAAATTTGTACCCTAATGCACTTATATCACAGTTAAGTGTGATATTTGTTGTTCTTGAGCTTTTGTTCACTTTAGATCTTGAAATGTAATCACTGAAACTCCATCAAAGCACAATTAGTCCCAAAAAGGCATAGAAAAATGCTAACTTTAAGCATTAATCAGGTGGCTTGGAAGGTGAAAGATAAAAAAAGGAGCAAATCAAGTAAATAACTACCGATAGATTTGCTCATAAAACTACTGCAAACCTTCTGGAAGGCTTTGCTCACTAGAACAAAACCTGTCGGTGGGTTTTGTCATCGACCTACCTGTAGGTTTTTGCTAAAAAATGTTAGATTATGTAACTCAGCTCCACTTGCTTGTGGGGCCCACCTATGCTTTCCTTACACATCCTCCTGACTTATTCTTCATACAACCATGCCTACTAAACTGTAGAATCTAACTTTGGAAGATTGAGGATGGGAAAGGAAAAGAGAGAAGGAGGGAAGCATGGTGGGTTGTAGGCTAGGCTTGCCCTAGCCTGTCCAAGCCATCAACTCACTTCCTATTGATGGGAAGCCTACACACAGAGGCTATAGGAGCCTCATGGAAAAAAATGCAAGGAGTTACAGACCATTATTCAGCATTTTGGAGAGAGAAACTCAGGGAATAAGACATAATGTAGAGAAAGAAAGTTTGGATGTTTGCATTTTCTCTCCCATTTCGTTGTAGTAAGTTGTAATACTCTTGTAATCTTCATTTATTGCACTTTAATCTCATTTATTGCAAGTGTATTTCAAGTTTGGCTTGATATTCTTGAATCTACCATGTTTGTATTTAAGTTTTTATTCTCAAGCTTTCCAAATGGGTATTAAATGCACTTATCTTTGTAGTTAACTAATCTTTACATGAATACAAGTTTTAAACTCCCTTTCATTACCATGACTCTTTACACATTGTATGTCTTTGCATTTATTATGAGTAGCTAAGTTTTTAGTTGGTTAATCCAAGGGAGATTTCCTCTTGTGTATGGTAAATCAACTCTTTTTCATTCCTCCTCATAGTGTAATTTGTTTGGTTTGACTAGGTTGAGTGCGGACAGGGTTGTAAGCTCTTAATACACTGTAGACATGTCACGGGGTATGTTTGAGCCTACACCTCCACATTAGTCCCTCACTTCCTATGAATTAATCAAGTACTGAGACACCACTAGAAGAATATTTTGAGTTGATTTGGCATTCCCATTGGAATGACCCTTTCGGATTAACCAATTGTGTTTACATTTACATTTTCTATCAAAATCTTCTCTCCCCAAAAACACAAACTCACAATATTTTACACTTCTCATTTTTCAGAAAATCACCTTCACCATAATTCAACCTTCCTTCCCTGAGGAGACAACCTTGGAATACCCATTCCAAGTAAAACATGAAACTCGAAAGTCATTTTTTCGCTTGGGGAGCACTTTTGCACACACACACACACACATTTCCATTCACACACATGTTTTCCCCATTTCTAGCATCAAACTCGAGGGAGAGTGAAACTCACCTACACACATAAGCCATATACACTTAGTCCGGGTTAGTGTTTGGAGATTGGGGCGAAGGAAAATCAAGTAATGGATTCGGAGAATTCTATCACCTGTTGACCCCTAGGGTTCTCTTGGGGTTGAGTAAAAATTTTTCCCTTCTCTTGTTGTGATGATCCTATGGCATTGGTCAATTTTTTTATTTTAGTCTGAATGTCATTAAAAGTGACGGCAATTTTATTGTTGATGGTGGTTTTAGTGTTGGATGAATTGGGGCACAACATCCTCTAATTTTTTTATGAGGCAGTTGGTAAGTGGGTGGGTTGGATGGTCCGTGTTGACCAAAACTTTGTGGAGGAAGGTTTTGTGAAAACCCTTGTGGATTGGACTAGGAGTATTATGAGCTAGATGAAGAGCTTGGACCACGGTATTGGTTTTCCTTGGCAGGCATGAGAGGTGAATAAGAACTAGAATCGTGAGGAATGAGATTCTCATTCTTCCAACTAAAGTTCGTGTGATTAATCTAACTTGGATTATATGTATTAGAGTGTGGGGAGAATGATTACCTACTTTGATTGAAGACATTGACTTGCTCATGTTAAACATCTTTAAGTGCCGGAATGTCTGTGCACTTCGATATAGAGCGCTCAACACTCTCACAATTAGAGCAAAACTCCTAGATCCTGGTTACGTTAGACACATCATGTCGCCTATTGATCTCTAGAATCTCTACTTTCCAAGAGAATTTGGCAATTTTGGCAAGCAAGTACTCCCGATCCCTTAAATCATACATCCCTCCCACATTGATTACTACCTAGAGAGGACCTCGATACATCAACAAGATTCGTAATATCCTATGATTGGGCATTTTGTGCCAATGCATTGAAGTACTCTAGGGCCTCGTCAGGATCCTTGTTTAAAAACTCCCCATTGCACATCATGTCTATGAACTATCGATAGCCTGGTGTAATCCATTTGTAGAATAAAATCACCAATTGCCATGTTTCAAATCAATGATTTGGAATGGAATGTAGCATTCCTTCCATCAACCCAACATTGATAAAACTGGTCATTAGGTTTTTTTCAAAAAATTTTGAATTTGTTTCTTAATAGCAATGGTCTTAGGCACCGGAAAAAATTTGTTCAAAAACTTGAAAAGTATTTGTGTCCAAGAGCTTATTGATTGAGACTTCAAGGAATTCAACTACATTTTGGCCTTATCTTTTAGGAACAGAACAATTTCATTGGAGCTTTGTCTTCCAAGGCATGATTCGTAAAGGATGTTGTAGCTATTTCCTCAAATTCATTAATGTGCAAGTAAGGATTCTTTTTCAATTCCATGGAATTGAGGAAGTAGTTGTAACATTCCCAATTTAACAAGGAAGGTATGAGCTTGGACTAGGAGAAGTATGCAAGAAGGGATGGTGCTATGAGTGGGTTGAAGATAGTCCCACGTTGACCTCGTCGGAGGATTAATTAGGATATTGTTTTCCTTATTCGTAGGAGGGGGAAATTGCATTCAGGGGTTTGGAATTCTAGGTTGTTGCATTCTCCCAGCCCTTGGAACATTAGAATCATCATCCTAGAAGTTATCACCAGCATCAACATGTGGGTCTTGGTGTAGGTTCATGTTAGGTTCTTGGGCTCATCTTACTAATTTATTTGATTGTCCCGTCCCCACATGCAATTACACCAACTACAATTGAAAATAAAAAGTAAACACAATTATATACAAGGAGCAATGTATTTCGGCCCGTGATGAGAATCACAGGACTTATCTCCGTTGTCCAAAATCACCTTCTAATTCAACGCTTTGCCTTCCCCAGATATGGCACCAAAAATACATGATTGTGTCCACCCAAATCTCAAAACACGAACCCATACTATGTGTATATGGATTATGTGTGTAAGTGAGCGTCACTATCCCTTGTATTCGATTCTAGATATGGGAAAAATGTGTGTGTGAATGGAAATGTGTTTTTGTGTGTGTGTGCAAAAATGCTCCCTAAATGAAGAGAGAGTTACAAATGTCATGTTTTACTTGGAGTGGGTATTATAATGTCATCTCCCCAGTGAAGGAAAGGTCAAGTGTTTTCGAAGGGTGATTTGAAAAGAATTAAAAATTGGAAAATCTTGTGAATTTTGTGTTTTGGTGAGTGGATATTTTATAAAAATGCAAGAAAGTAAGGTTGGCTAACCCATATAGGTCATTCCAATGAGAATGAAAAATCAACTCAATTCATTCGACCAATGGTGTCTTGGTGTTTGATTGATTCATAGAAAATAAGGGACTAATGTGGAGGTGTTGGCCCAAGCATACCCCGTGACAAGTCTATAGTGTATCAAGAGCTCAAAACCGCATTTGCACTCAACCTAGTCAAACCAAACCACTCTATTCTATGAGGAAGAATATAAAAGAGTTGATTTCACATACCCTAGAAGAAATTCCCCTTGGATTAGCCAACTAATAGTGTTGTTACTCAAAGTCAAAGCAAGAAAAAACATAATGTAAAGGGACATGGTGAAGAAATGAAACATGAAACTTGTATTAATGCAAGAAAAGAGTGAAGCTAGAAGAGAAATAGCATTCATATTCAAAATACAAATACTGAAGGAAAATAGTCAAATGTAAAACATGAAATGCTAGAAGATGTAGTTACATTTGAATACACTTGAAATAAAGGAAACTAAAGTGCCAGAAGTAAATATTACAAGTGATTTAAAGCTTTCTACAACTGAAATGGAGAAGAAAATGCAAAAACCTAACTTTCTCTCTCTAGAACTTCATCTTCTTCCTTGGGATCTTCTCTCACTAAAAGTAAGTGTGTAGCTGAATAGTGGTGTAAGAATGATTCATTTTTGTCCATCAGCCCCTCTGGCCTGTGAGAGCAGGCTTCCCATCAATGGGAAGTGATTTGACACTTAGACAGGCAAAGACAAGCTTAGCCGTAACCCACCATGCCTCCCATTTTATCTCTCTTCCTTTTTCATCCTAAATCTTCCAAAGTCAAATTCTAGGTGTAGGTAGGCATGCTAACCTACCGGTAGGTAGATGAAAAAACCTACTGGTAGGTTTTGTTCCAGTAAGCAAAACCTTCTGGTAGATTTGGTAGATGATCCAGTAGGTCCAACTCCACTCTACAAAGCCTATTGATAGTTTTTTGAGCAAACCTACCGGTAGGTTTTTACTTTATTTGCTACTTTCTTGATTTTTTCACCTTTCAAGCCACCCGTTAAGCCTCCCCTTCATTTCCATTGAATTTGAGCACTATGATGGGTGATTAACTCAAACAATTTCCAGCTCTTTAACAACAATCACACAAAAACTTCATTAATTGGTTGATTAATTGTATTTCCTCCCATTTTCACCACAAAAGAAAGTATAAAAGGGACACAAAAGTATACATAATGTGCAATATTTTGTGCTAATAAGTAGGTTTTGTGCACTGGAAAATTCATACTAGTAGATTTAGACAAACTTCTACCAATAGGTTTTAGCTTTTTCCCAAAAATTTATGTGCTCCTATTTCCATTTCCACTGTAAATTTATTCAATCTCTACACATTCTAACAACCTATTTACAATCTCCACTCCACCAAAAACCTGAACTACGCTTACGAAACAAAAATGAATAACCATGCCCAAATTCATTTACAAAATTGCAATGTGATTTAAAATTTTGATGTTTTCAAAACACAAGGCATGGATTTTTAAATTCAACTATTAAAATGAATACCCAATATGTAAAGCACATATTGAAATGGTAAAGACATTCCTATTTCTTCTCAATATCAAAATTTTGAGTGATATTCCCCCATCCTACAAGCATAGGGTTGCCTAATACATTATTCAAATACCCGAAATAAGCACACATGATAAATATCGTGGCTTTAAATGCTACTCTAGAGTATACACCTACACATTTGTTTCCAAACTCGTGTGTGTGAAATGGACATGTAATTTAAGCATTTACACAATGGAATTCACATTTACTTGGCTATCCAAATTGAGATTTGATGCAAAACTCATTAAGGGTTTCTCTCAAGAACGATTATTTCTATGATTATCCTGGAATGCTCTCCATGTGTATATGTGAGGTAGAATCTTGTGCACAAATCAAAAGCTAACATATAATCCCAAAATGATGTGCATGCATGACAATTGAAATGATATTGGCATAATCTCATGAATGGAATGTTAGGGCATTAGATAGCAAAAACAACTTTTCTTTTTCATTAAAAGTATGCTTTCACCATGCTTCTCTAGATCATTTAGGGCTGTCAAGGCTTGTAATGAGGACTTGGGGATGATAGTCAGCAATAAAGCTCACACGGGTATTTATTTCATCTCCACTATGCATGTCAAGCACTAAAATGTGAATCCACTCTGTAAATTGCCAAAATTACACGTTCACAGTGCACTATGGTTGAGTTTCAAAGAAAACACATATGTGATACTCAGGCATAGGATAGAATTCTATGATGTGCTTATATATTCAAAGGTCAAAGTAAAGATCTCACTATCATTAAACCCATAACACTCTGAATAGGGGAATATGGTTCAACATTCAGATATTTTTCACAAAAAATTTCAAAATTTTCACTTATTTTGCAAATATTCTACAAAAAATTAGGTCAAATATGTGAAAGGTGAATTTCACCTCAAAATGGTATTATCAACAAATTTTTTGGTGTATCATAAAAATGGTGCACCTCACACTCCAACTTGAACTATGCATTGTCCTCGATGCAGCAAAAAAGATATGAAATTCAATGATGGACTTAAAAAGATAAGTAGAGTTAGATAACACCTTGCAATGAGCTTTGAAAAAAACACCATAATCTACACATTTGAGCAAAGAAAATTTTGCAAATACGAAAGTAAGTAAACAAATTACTTGGAAAGTAAATGATAAAAAAAAAAGCGAATGTACACTAAAATCTACTTGAATAGTTATTCCTCAATAAGGTCCGGGTAAACCAGAGCCATCAACTATTCCTCCACCATTTGAACCTCAAAACCCTCGAATAATGGCTTGAGCCTTTAGCGATTGACCTTGAATATTTTTCCATCTTTAGGGTTTGTTATTTCCAATGCTCCGTAAGGGTAGGCCACCTTGACAAGATAGGGGTCATCCCAACGAGATCAGATTTTTCCTTGGAAAATGGAGAGTAGAGAATTATACAGAAGCACTTTTTGTCCATACTCAATTTTCTTTCTCGCATTGGATTTTTCATGAAAAAACTTTGCCCTTTCCTTGGAAATTTTTGAGCTCTCAAATGCATCTCTACGGATTTTGTCTCTTTCATTCAACTCCAACTGCTTATTCTTTTTGGCTATTCTCAAATTGAAGTTCAAGGTTTTAATGGCTTAATATGCCTTATACTCCATCCCTACTAGCGAATGACTAGCCTTGCCATAGACTAGCCTATACGGAGATGTACATTGGATGGTCTAATAAGCGGTGCGGTAAGCGCACAAGTCATCGGTCAACCTAAGTGACCAATCCTTTCGAATTGGGTTCACTATTTTCTCTAGTATATTTTTTATCTCCCTATTGGCCATTAATCCTTGGGTGATAAGTGGTGGACACCTTGTGCGTTACGTCATATTTATACATTAAGGATGCAAATGGCCTATTGCAAAAATGAGACCCACCATCACTTATCATTCCACTAGATACCCCAAACCTTGAAAAATATTTTCTTTTAAAAACTTTACCACAACTTGTTGGTCATTTTGTAAAACTCGGGTAAATTTGAATTTTTTATAAAAAGGGTAAAATGGTAATTTGCCATTATGGTACGGGTTGTAAATCTGAGATTTTCTAGAACTCAGATGATGAAATGGATCTTACCGTTGGATTCGTCTCACGAAATCTAACTACTCCATCAATTTTCGTTGAATTGTGAGATAATTAGATTTTTTACGTTTTACGAAACGATAGAGTATCAGGTGACCAAAAAATGAAATATTTAATAAAAGTTCGATAGTTGGAAAACAACTTAAGTTAAGTTAAATTAAAAATATTTTCAACTTGAACCGAGATAAAATTTAATCGTTTCAGGGTGAAAACGGACCCAAAAAAAAGAGGATTGTGTGGCGCGTTGTGAGCCAAGTATTATAAGGCTATAAATAAGGGAAAAATATAATTTTCTCCCCCATTGTGCTCTGCCGATTGAATGATAGAAAAAGAGAGAGAGAAAGAGATAAATCCTTCACTTCTCTCTATGGTCTACATGAACGGGTTGCTCAAATCCGTTCGGGTCAATAACAAAGATTGTTCTACTCGTTGAGGGCTATGCGACCACACCAAAAAGGACAGCTTTCACTGAAGATTCCAAAAATGGGATTTTGGGGAATCAAAGATTTAGACTTGGAGGATACTTTTGAAGGTTCTATCGTCGACTTTACGCTTCAAGAGGTAAGGTTCCCTCCTACTTAGGTTTATGTACAACCTAGTATGTTTATATGAAATGGGTAGGTTGATAGAATGCTATATCACTTGCCTATTGTTGTGGACTTGATGAAATGGGTATACAAATGGGCTAAAATAAATTATTGTTTAAATTAGGTATATAGAAATTACCTATGGTGATGCTTGAGTTATGTGATGTAATGTGGGCATGTTGTGTTTATTTTATGCCTCGAGAATTAAGTGTGTTATTGGCACATATTATGTAATAACACGCTTGTGATTTGTTGTTGGAATGAAATATTGATATATTAACATTGTGATGAAATTTGGCGATTATATGTATACGGTATAATTGGCCATAGAATAAGTAGACGTGTGGTTAATTTTGCTCACATGGCAATGATTACGTATGGGCATGACATTGATATAGCCAATGGTGCATTATATTGTATTTGCACGGAGGAACCGCAACCATAGCCATGAGTGTGGGTGTGTGTGTGCATAGTTGACATCAAACACCAAATAGGTGGATGATGGGTGTGCTCGGGAAAGTTGGATCAAAGATCCGACTGAGTTGCACGGTGGTATGGATAAAGAATTGGATTGGGGTTAGCAAGAAGGGCTAGACTATCCCTCAAATAAGAGACCTGCTGAACGGATACACACTTTGTTGCTATAAGAGCCCATAAAGTGTGTCGGTGTACGCAAAACCGTTGGTGGGAGTCTATAAATTATGTGTCAGTTGGGTGCCGTTGCTGTTTGGGTGCCGTTGCTGTAAGTCCATAAATACCCACCCCAAGAAAGACCCATAGATTTTTATTTGAAAAAGTCATTGGGTGTGTAACACCAATGGCGGCGGCTTGTAAAGCCCAATTTTGTACTCATAACATTCTATGGGTGAAAGGAGCCAGGGAGGGCTCGGGTAGAGTTGCATGAATTAGTCTCATCTCATTTCATGACATGATATTTCTAAGATTCCAATATTGAATAATATATTTGTTTGGGATGTTGTTGTTGTAGAATATTGCGTGATCATTTCATATGCATTTGAGTTGGGGAGTAGCCTCTATAGGAGATACCCTATTGAGCGTGACTCACCCTTCGTGGGAAAATATTTCAGGTGCGGGATACATGCCAGAAGAAGACCCTCACATGGGACCTCAAAGATGAAGAAAGCCGAAATGTGGCTTTATTTTCAATATTTTAAATATTTATGAAAACCTTGTTTTTGATATGTAAATTCATTGAAATGAATGTAAAAGAGTTGGTATGAATCTTATGCAATATGAAAACCTTTATATACATATGTTGGATGATTCAATATAGGTTAGAATGAGTTGGAAATAGAAAACAGGTGAAACAGGAAAAATTGGATAGAGCCTACCGGTACGACTAGGTCCAGTAGGCAAAGCATACCGGTAGGGCATACCAGTACAACTTTGTCTAGAAGACAAAACCTATCGGTATACCATACCGATAGGGATTTTCCAATAGGCTCACCCTACCGGTATACCATACCCATAGGATTGCTAAAATTTTAAAAATTTTAAAATCTTTTTGCCATGCTTTTGGGCTATGTATCCTTTTGTTTAAATGATGTAAATGGACTAGAATGGAGTATGAAATGTGGTACATTGGACCACGATTTGATTAAATGATAAAACATACACGGGTTAAACGTGTGAGTTATGATCCCAGTTAAGGGAAATGTTATTGACGTGATGTTGGATTGTGTAACGATCACGGGTACTTCCGCGGGTTGACGGGTGGTCAACAGTTAAAAAAGGACCCCTGGTTTTAGGGGCGTCTGATTAGCATAAAAACATGACATATATTGTGCACTAATATGCCTCTTATACTTGCTTCTGTCATGAAATTGGGGAGATTTGGGTTTAACTTGCGTTTTGATAGAATCGAGTGTGAATGCAGGTAAAATGATGTAAATGGCATGAGTTAAACCCCCATTGACGTGGGTGAGGTCAATAATGTGGAAGGGGTAGCTTAAGGGAAGGTTTTGCCTGCTGCCCCTTTCATTTAACTGTTCTTGCAAAAACCTTCCAGAAGGTTTTATGTCGACCTTCCGAAAGGTTTTTGCTAAACTTCCCAGACAACCTGCAACTCAACTCTACAGCTTGGGGGTCCCACTTGCACTACTCCATTGCTTGATGTTTTTTCCTTGTTATTCCCTAGTCTGCTATCATCACCCTCAAATATGTGTATGGGGCTTATGTGTGTAAGGGAGTGTCATTCTCCCTCGAAATGATGTGGGAAATGGGGCAACAAAATAATGAAAAATGAAATGAACAAAATGTTTTGAATGAAATGTGTATGAACAAAAGTTCTCCCCAAGCGCAAGGAGTCTTTTGAGTGTCGTGTTTTACTTGGAAAAGTATTCCAAGGTTGTCTCCTCAGGGAAGGAAAGTTCAAGTGTGTGAAAGTGATTTTGTGAAAAAGGAGAGTGTAAAATCTTGTAGTTGGTTTTGGTGAGTTTTGTTCTTAATGAAATGCAAGAAAACAAGTGTTGGTTAATACAAAGAGGCATTCCAGTGGGAAGGCCAATTCAACTCGAAACCTTTTGCCAATGATGCATAGATGAACGATTAATTCATGGGAAGCTAGGGATGAGATGGAAAGGATCCAAGCATAAACCGTGACCAGGCCTACGGAATATCAAAGACTCAGCCTCATCCACCCTCAACCTAGTCAAATCGAACCATCGTACACCGAGAGGAGGAAATAAAATAAGTTGGAATGAAAAACGCAAGAGAAGTTCTCTCTTGAATTAGCCAACTAAAAATCTAGCTACTCATGAAAGCAAGAAGAAAAATACATAATATAAAGAGACATAATGAAGAAATGATGATTAGAACTTTAACTAATGCAAGAAATCGTAAACTAAGAAGAAAAATATTCAATACCCATTTTAAAGCAATAAATGAAGAAAACTTAACATAACAATGGTGAAATGTAAAATGCATGACTAAACTTGAAATAAATGCCATTAAGGTGCAAGGATTGAAGATTAGAAAAGTATTAAAGCTTACTACAACAGAAATGGAGAAGAAAATGCAAAAATATAAATGTCTATTACACTAATCAACATCTTCTTCGTTGAATTTTCTAAGCTTAGGTAGCCACTTTGCAAAATGTTATGGCATGTTGAATATATGGTGAGAGGGGATGCAAATTTTGTCCATGAGACTCCCCATAGCCTGTGTGCGGGTCGCCCATAAATGGGAGGTGAGTTGATTGGCTTCGTAGGCTAGGAGAAGACTAGCCTACAACTCCTCTAGCAGCCCCCTTCTCTCTCATCCTCATTAATGCCAATGCCTCCAAAGTCCTGGGAAGGGTGTTGGGAGACATGTAGTTGTGTAACGGATGTCAGGGGACAAGTGGGAGAATCAATGGTGGGACCCCCAAGCAAGTGGAGCATGAGTTGCAGGCGTTCTAGGAATTTTGGGCAAAACCTTCTAGAAGGTTTTTGTAAACCTTCTAGAAGGTCGATTCTAGTAGGCAAAACCTTCCGAAAGGTGACAGCTCAGGACCACCTTTAGTACAATTGCCATAACCTTTGATCCAACTGTTGGATGTAGCTTAAATGTTGACACAATCTAGAGGGCATCCATATCTACAACGTTTAGGTTTTGAACTGTTTTAGATTCGAAGTAAATAATGGTCAAAAATAGGAAAAACAACGGTACTGTGTCAAAACCTTGGGAAACCAGTTGGCAAAACTTTTCGGAAGGTGTATGGTCAAACCTTCCGGAAGGTTTCCATCCAAATCCATTTTTTTTTTTTTTTGGTTTATTCACCTTCCAAGCCTACCAATTGTCATTTAATGTGTCCATCTCTTCACCACACATTCACACTTAGTTGCAAGGCTCTAAAATCTATCATTTATGCTATAATTACCTGCAACATTAAAATTTTCACATTATTCAAAACTTCAAGTAACTATAAGTAATTAAATGCAAAGTTAAGTTAGAAAGCATGGAATGAGGTAATTAAAAATGCAATATTTTGTGCTCATCATCCATCAAGTCTCCTGACATTCCTTACATGTCCAGGAGGCCTCCCTCAACCCTACTTGGTCTTTGTGATGCTTGGGCATTAATGAGGAGGAGGGAGAAGAATCTTGGAAGAGAGAAGAGTGGAGGCTGGTCCTAGTCTACATCATGCAGTCCCTATGGATGGAAATCACATCACTCAGTAGGAGGGAGGAGACTATAGACGTTTTTTCGAGACAAATGACTCCATTATTTAGCATTCTACACATTACACAAATATAGAGTGAGAGAGTCTAGAGAAGATGATGAATAGTGTTCTAGAGAGATAAATTGAGATTTGTACATTTTCTTGAATACTTTGTCTTGTAATCTCCTGTAAGAATCTTTAGAGCTTTATTGAATGTCATTAATGCTAGTTCCTACAAGTTCATTGCAAGTTCCAGTCCCTTTTAAAGCTTTCACCATTAATGCATTTATGTTCTTAATTTCTTTCTAGCTATGAAATAGGTATTCATTGCTTTCACTTATAGCTTATGTTTGCTTGCATTTAGTTACGCAAGAACTTCATTCCTTTGCAATTCATTCTCATTTCATTGTTAATTTCATCCCAAGCATGAGTAGCTAAATCCATTAGTTGGCAAAACCAAGGGGAACCTCCACTTGGGGATGTCATTTCAACTCATTCTCCTCCCTTCTTTCATTGTTCAATTGTTTGGTTTGACTGGGTTGAAGGTGGATAAGTTGGTGAGTCTTTGATATTCCATAAGGCTAGTCACGGTTTATGCTTAGATACTCACCCATCTTATCCCTAGCTTCCCATGAATCAATCGAACATTTACACTCTATTAAAGGAGGGATTCGAGTTGAGATGGTATCCCTGTTGGAGTGACCTCTTGGATTAGGCAACATTTGTTTCTCATTTCATTTTCACCAAAACACACTTCACCAAACAACTTTCAACAACAAAAGATTTTACATTTTCTTTCACCCAAACTCGCCTTCCTTTTGGTTTACGTCCTTCCCCGTGGAAACGACCTTGGAGTACCTCCAAGTAAACCACGATCCACAAAAATCACCTTGCACTTGGGGAGCATTTTTGTTCGTACACATAACATATTCCCACCATCCCATTTTCCCATCTCCTTGCCCTTTATTTTGACACTACTTAAAGAGAGAGTGACACTTCCCTCCATCCAAATAAAATGCATTTTGAGGGATGATATTTAGGGGTTAGGGATAACAAGGGAAATAATCAAGCATTTTTGGCGCCATTACCGGGGAAGGCAAGTGTCGAATCGAGAAGGTAATTTTTGGACGACAGAGGTAAGTCCCGTAATTGTCATCGGGGGCTGAGGTACGTTGTTCCATGTATATATATCCTTATTCGTGTATAATTTAATTTGTAGATAGTTTACTGCATGTGGGAAAGGGACAAACAAAACTGATTGGTTAGACAACCCTTAGACCTCAACATGAATATTGACCAAAACCCACCAGAGGATGCGGGTGATAATTTTGATAATCTTGGTGTCAATCCAAATGCTCAAAGGGGTGGGGGAATGCCTAAACCTAGAATGTCAAATGTTCCAAGGGGTGGGGGAGTTCCTAAACCTAGAATGCCTAATCCACGGATGCAATTTCCCCATCTCGTGAATGAAGGGAATAACATCCCAATGGACCCTCCAACGAGGTCTATGAGGGATTTCCTTCAACCAACCCGTAGCACCACACCCTCTTGCATCCATTTACTGGTCCAAGCTCATCTTTTCCAAGTTAAGCTAGGGATGTTGCAACTACTTCCTACATTCCATGGGATTGAAAAGGAAAATCCCTACTTGCACATCCAAAGCCATCTACTCACCTCCTATTGATGGGAGGCCTACACACACATGCTAGAGGACCCTATGGATGAAAATACAAGATTTTTAGGGTGGCTACCTAAGCTTAGAAAGCTCCAATGAGGAAGATGATGAATAGTTACATAAAAATTTATGTTTTTGCATTTTCTTCCATTTTTTCACTTGTAGTTTATTGTAAGACTCTTGTAAGCTACATTATTTACTTTTAATGTCATTTATTTCAAGTGCTTCACAAGTTTAGTTGAATATCTTAATTTCTACCATTATTGTCTTAAATTTTCTTCATTTCAAGTTTTAAAATGGGTATTGAATATTTTTCTTCAAAGTTTAAGATTTCTTGATTTAAGTTAAGTTTCAATATTCATTTCTTCATTATGTCTCTTTACATTATGCATTTCTTTCTTGCTTGCATGAGTACCTAGATTTCAAGTTGGCTAATTCAAGGGAGAACTCCTCTTAGGTATGCCAAATCAACTTACTTTCTTTGCCCCTCTCAATGTATGATTGTTCAGTTTGACTGGGTTGAGAGAGGATGTGATTGTGAGTCTCTGATATCCCGTTGGCCTAGTCATGGGTTATGTTTGGATCCTCACTTCTATCTTGTCCCTAGTTTCCCACGAATCAATCGTTCATCTAAAACTCAAAAACACAAATCACCAAACTCTAAAACTCAAAATATTTTACACTTTTCTCTTTTTCACAAAATCACCTTCAATCAAATTCCCTTCCTTCACTGAGGAGATGACCTTGGGATACTTTTCCAAGTAAAACATGACACTCAAAAGACTCCTTGCGCTTGGGGAGCACTTTTGTTCACACACACACGTTTTGTATATTTCATTCCACGATTATTTCATTTTTCATATTTCTTGCATCATTCCGAGGGAGAGTGACACTCCCCCATTCCTATAAGCCATACACAATTGAGGGATGATGTCCAAAGACTAGGAAATACAACAGAAAATACTAAGCATTTTTGGCACCATTATCGGGGAAGGTTAAGCATCGAGTTCAAAGGTGATTTTGGGCGGCATAGGTAAGTCTTGTGATTTTCATCACGGGCCAAATAGCTTGTGTTTTATGTAATGTCTTATAATTTTTATGAAAATGTATCAAATGCTCAAAATTTTGAAAATGTGTGTGAGATTTGTGATGAGTATGGGCACATCACTAGTGAGTGCCTAATAAATTATCTAGTTCAATACTTTGCATGCGAAGGTTCAAATTCAATTTTGGCCTCCGAAAACTTTTACCTCGACCACTACATTAGACCGAGTTATCTAAGTTATGGTTGGGAGAATGAACCTTATAATTTTTCATCCAATCTCACACCACCAAATGAATTTTGCCACTATCCAACATATGGGGACTCAACCGAAGAAGAATTGAAAAATATTTTGTGCGATTTCATGCAATACCAAACGGAAGTCAATGCCCAAATAACCCAATACCTTATTACATTGACTCATGCTATAAGTACTATGTGTGAAGAACATCTTGAGTATAGTCAATGTATTGAGGATGACCATCTTAATGGAATGCATATCAATGTTGAATCTCCCACCACTCTTGATTGTGAAACATTTAATGATGATATTATCTCACATGAGGCTAATGAGCCCAAGGTCATTTTGTCATCTAAGAGTGGTGTTGAGGTTCACATTTTTCAACTTAGGGAGGACATTGAAATGGAGTTAAGTGTAGAGACTTTTAAGGAAAAATTGTATACTCCATTGTGGAATTTGCATAAACTTGCCTACACATCTATTTGGTTGATATTTTTGAAACGTTATCCTTTATATTGTTGGATAGATTGGTTAGGAAGGGCATTTATACAACAAAAAAATTTTTAAATAAAAAATATCAATGGGCGCAAGCTCATATCTGAATTGAAGCCGCATTGACATGTGCCCTTTTTGTTTTGATTCCATATACATAGCAGTTAGATTTATTTTATTATTATATTTTTATTTTTCATAATGTTGTAGTGTAGATTTTAGCATGAAGGTTGTTTGCCTCCTAGTTTGGACTCATTTCACTTTGAGCATAACTGTAGCAAATCTTATTGGGTGTCATGTTCTAGTCTAAGTTAAGGGGTGTAAAAAAGCTTTTTATGTTTTATTTTTTTCGTTAATGTGTGTGTGTGTGTGTGTGTATATATAGGGGTATCTTATTTTTCATGATACTTTCATTTTTCTCATTGCATGATTCCTTGTGCATTGAGGACAATGCATAGTTCAAGTTGGGGGGCGAGGTACATCATTTACATGTTCCACCATTTTTTGTGCATATCCAATATTGAACTATATTCCCCTACCCTAATTGTTATGGGATTTGTGATTACTTGATCCTCATTTTGAACTTTGAATACATGAGCAAATTATAGAATTTTTTCCTATTGATAAGAGTATCACATGCCTATTTGCTTTTGAACTCAACCATAAGTGCACCATGAACTTGTAATTTTGGCAATTTACAGATTTTCACATTTAGTGCTTGACATGAATGGTGGAGATGAGTAAGAACCCATGTGAGCTTTAATGCCAGTCCTTGTTTCGAGGGAACTTACATTTACTCAAAGAATAATTTTTTAAATTCTAAATTTGTTGAATAATCTCATTATGCTTGTTTTGGCTAGATCCATTTGGGTAGTTGATTGACTTTGTCTTGAAATGAAATGTGCTCTCCCATGCCTATCTAGAAATGATCTTAGGCCATCTTTGATTTGCTTTGAGCCTTAACCATTTTCTTGGAAAAATTTATCCCTAGTGCCATGATTGAGCCTTAAATGAAAAATCCGTTTTCATGCCACACATTTGACCAAGCCAGTGCAAATGGATAAAATCTGCCTCACCTTGGTTGTTCCTAGTGCTAAGTATGAGTGATCATAAAAGATAAGGAATGGTGGTGCGAAAACTCAAACAAAAGGGATGAATGATGTTGATTTCAAAATGTTGTATGAAAAAGAATGAAAAATCCAAGAAAAAAAAAAGAGAAAGGGGTGAAAGAAGAAAAAATGATCAAAGAAAAAAGAATATTTAGGAAAAGAAGAAAAAGAAATAAAGAGTGAAGTGATGGTGTGGACTGAAAATCCCATAGAAAGGGTGATCCTTTTGAAATAAATGTCATGCACTCATAACAACCCTCTTTGTTATCCTATATCCTTCATTTTACTTACCTCAATATCATCCCAAGGCCTCATTACAACCCTTGAAAGTGCTAAATGATACAGAGAAAGCATGAGAGATGCATACTTTTAAAGAAAAAAGAGAAGTTGATTTTGCTATCTAATGCTCTAGCATTCCTTTCAAGAGATTATGCCAAGGTTGTTTCATTGTCATGCATCTGCTTCATTTTTGGATTATATGTGAACATATTTTGTTTTGTGCACAAGATTCTATCTGACATATACACATGGAGAGTATGCCGGGATAACTATAGCCAAAGTGAATGTGAACTCAGTTGTGTAAATGTTTAAATTACATGTCCATTTCACACACACACGAGTTTTAAAATGAATGTGTATGTGGATACTCTACAATAACATTTAAGGCTATGATGTGTTTCATGAATGATTTGTTCGGGTGCATTAGACCAATCTATTTTGACATCTCAGTACTATTTAAGATAAGGGAATATGCTTTAAATATTGGATACTAAGAAAGAATTTTGTAGGTACCTTCACTAGAAACCTTCATGAGACAAAACTCACCCACTAGGGATCACCTAGAGGTTTAAAGGCTTGTTGCATATGCTAAATGCAATTGCGGAATTAGTATAGGTTTATCTTTGTTTGCTTAATTTTTATATTTTGTTTGCTAGGGACTAGCAAAGCTTAAGTTGGGGGGGGGTGATGAGCACATAATATTATATATTTAAAGGCCTCATTACATGCATTTTAACTCAACTTTTTCATTTAAGTACTTAGAGTTAGCCAAATTTATGAATAATGTTGAATTTTAGATGTTGTAGGTAATTATAGTGTAAATCGTATATTTTTTAACCATGCAACTATGTGTGGATGTGTGGTGAAGAGATGGACACATTACTTGAGGATTTGGATGCTTAAACATGAAAGAAATCAAGGAGGTATTGGTGCTTGATAACATAGGCACCAGCACCCACACCGTTTGGTTATAGTACCTCTGTTTTCCTCCTTTATGACCATACTCCACTTCGAATCTGAAGAAGTTCAAAACATGAAAATTGTATATCTGGCTGGCCTCTATATTATATCAAAATTTTGGTTCAATTGGACAGTAAGATCAAAAATTATGACAATTTTATGAAAATTGATCCGGAGCAGAGCCTACTGGTATGCCGTACCGGTACGCTTTAGCTACTGGAGTTCGACGTACTGGCATGCTCTGCTGAATGCCCAAACATCTACAAATCATGCTCTACTTTCTTGGGGGTCCCACCATTGATTCTCCCACTTGTTCGCTGACATCCCTTACACATTTACATGCCTCTTACACCCTAGTTGAAGACTTTGGAGGCAATGACATTAGTGAGGATGGGAGAGAAGAGAGCAGCCATAAGGGGTGCAGGCTAAGCTTGTCCTAGCCTTGCCAAAGCCATCCACTCACCTCCTATTGATGGCAGGCATGCACTGGGAAACCAGGGAAGAATTTTAACTTTTTCAGAAAAAAGGGCAAAATGGTAATTTGTCATTATAGTGCGGGTTGAAAATTTAGTATTTTTTAGACCTCGTGTGATGAAACGGACATTACCGTTGGATTCGCATCGCGAAATCTAGCTGCCCTATCAATATTTGTCGAATTCTAATATAGTCGAGTTTTTTACGTTTTTCGAGGCGAGGGGGCGTCTGGTGACCCCCAAAACACAAAATTTTAATAACAATTTCGAAAGTTTAAAAATATTTTAAATAAAGTTCATATAAAATATTTTGAGCTTAAACCGGTACAAAATAAATCGTTTCAAAGCAAAAACGGACCCGAATCAATGAGGGACATGTGGCGCGACTCGGGCCAAAGTATTGAAAAGTATAAATAGGGCCTAAATCAGATATTTTGTTCAAGGATCTCTGCATTTTAGCTGGTTCCAACATGTGAGAGCAAGAAGGAGAGAAAAAGGGAGAAAACAAATCCTCCTTCGCCGATTCTCGGAGTTCCGTTGCTCAGATCAACTCGGACCAAGAGCCAAAGTTCATCTCCTCGACGAGGGCTACGCGTACGTACCAAAAAGAGTGGATTTCACCGAAAATCCAAGAGGAGACTTTGGAAAAAATCAAAGCTTTGAGGTTGATTTGGTGTTATAAAAGTTCTTACACTTCTATTGAGGTAGGGTTCCCTCCTACCTTGGTTTTATTCTTACCTTAAGTGGGCTTTTAGTGGCTGAAATTGGTTTATATGTGGGCTGTCCAAATGGACTGTTTTGGTGCTGAAATTGGGGCTGGTTTGTGCACTAATTAAGAGCTGTTTTGTGCACTAATTGGGGACTATTTTGTGCACTAATTAGGGACTGTTAAGGGGCTGAATTTGGGCTGTTTAACGGGCTGTTAAAGGGCTGAATTATGGACTATTTTTAGGCCATGTTATGGACTAAAATTGTGACTATTTTTGGACTATTTTTGTGGACTATTTTTAGGCTATTTTGTGGGCTATATACGGGCTGTTATATGGTGGTTTGTATGGGCTGTTTTGTGGTTTAGATAAGAGCCGTTACGTGGGCTTTTAGATGGGCCATTATGTGTTATATTATGCCTTAATGATTAGGTGTGTTATTAGCCTAAAAGTTGTTATATCACTTGCCTATGATTATGAAAGTGAAATTATGGACTTATGACATGATTTATGATTCGAAATGCAATTGTTGGTATATGCATGTTATGATATACTGAATTTGTGACAAATATGGTATCTATATGCTTAGAACATAACTTATCATGATATGTTGAGATTGTTCATATGTCATTCATAGCATATTGAACATTGTATCATTGTGCATAGGGGCATCACATTCATGGGCATAAGTCATGAGTGTGGGTGTGTGAGATGCATGGTTGATCAAACACCTTGTTTGGTGGTTGGTATGTGGGTTCGGGAAAAAGTGGATCGAAGATCCCCTTTGAGTCGCATGGTTGCATGGAAGAAAACTTGTGTCGGGTATAGCAAGTAGGGCTAGACTCTCCCTCGGGTGCAAGACCCGCGACTTGGTTATACACTCCCCTGTGGTGAAATTTCGGAAAAGTGTAGTATGGTATAAGGAACCGGCGGTATAAAATCCAAAATTCGTTGCCCAACAAGACACAAGATTTTGATTTATAAGAAAATACTCATTTAATGAGTACCATCCAATAATGATCTTATTTATAAAACGCATGATTTTTTATTCAAAGCGATCATTGGATGTATTTCCGTCGAAGACGGGTCATTACACATTGGCATTGCATTGTGTTGTGGAAGTCAGTGAGGACTTGGGTTTAAGTGCATGAGTGAGTATCATCTTATTTCATGGCATGACATGGTTGCATTTCAACATTGAATACATATTCTTGTATGAATGGTTGTTAAATGTTAAATGTTGCTTATACACATTGCATATGCATTTAAGGTGGGGAGTAGCCCTAGTAGGAGTTTTTCTCTACTGGGCGTTGGCTCACCCTATACGGAAAACATTTCAGGTACGGGTCATACGCCGAGGGACGGCACTTACTCGGGCACTTAAGGAGGAAGAAAAGTTGACTTGTGGCTTTCAATCCATTTCTTTTGTAAAATTAGACTTGTAATTAAATATTGGCATGTAATGTGTAAAGAAATTGTGATAGAATCTATATCAACTGTTTTAATCTAATCTTATATGTTTGTATGAATATGGATAATTGGACCCGGTGTGGCCAATGTTTACTTATAAATTGATCCGGTGTGGTCATTGTTGAATATAGGACCTCAGATGGGTCTTGTTATTATATAATGCACAGGTTGTGTTTTGAGTAGAGTTCTCCTTACAAAGGAGACTCTGCCCAAATTTTTAATAAAGGATGGACCCCGGTAAATGGGGCATAATGTTGAGATATCGAGTTACCGGTATCCACGGGCATTCCATGGGTTAATGAGTAATCAACGGACCCTCGAATTTTGGGGTGTCACAGCTTGGTATCAAAGCTTCGGTTATTCGATTTACCTATGGCTTGTTAGGCATTGGGATTAGACCATTGCATGCATTGTGCATCTCATCTTATGTGCTTAAATTGTTACATGTTTTGTGCAATGTGTGATGTGAAACATGATTACTTGCTAGGTGATTATGTGAATGATATACATGGTAAAATGTATATGGAAAGAGACACTAGGGTTAGAAAACATAACCTTGGGAATCGGAAAAAAAAATGAACGGAATAGTTCAAGTTTAAATGTTTTCTAGTGGGTGGTATAGACTATACTAGGAAAACAAGGAGATAAAATCTCAATTTTTCAAGTTTGATCCCTACATTGGAATGTTATTTGATGTGAATATTCTATTGTCATTTGACATGTGTGTAGATGGCAACAAGAGGAAGAGGACGCGGCCGAGGTCGAGGCAGTGGGCGGAACAACTAACCACCACCTACTGCTGACCAATAAGCCTTCATTGGGGCTCTTGGTGCTGTAGTTGCCACTATCACACAGACGGGTACAAGTGGAGGCCAAGGAGGCTCCAGTCATCTCCAGAAGTTCAAGGCACATCAATCGTCGATCTTCATGGGAGGGGCAGACCCGATGGTAGCTAATCATTGGTTCCGACAGGTTGACAAGATCTTGAGGGCAATGGAGATCACCTCTGATGCCACCAGGATAACTCTAGCTACATTCCAGCTGGAGGGGGAATCCCAAGAATGGTGGGATTGGGAGAAAGACTCCAAGAACTTGGAGGCTATGACATGGGTAGAGTTCAAGGAACTCTTCATGGGGAAATACTTTTCGGCAGATGCGAGGCATGCGAAGGCCCTGGAGTTCCTAGATTTGAGGCAAGGAACGATGTCCATGATGGAATATGTGGCTAAATTCACTGAGTTAGCACGTTTCGTTGGGCAATATGTGGCCACAGATATGGCCAAGGTTAGGAAATTTGAGGATGGACTGAAGTTATCCATCCGGGGTAAGATTGTGGGTCTTCTCCTACAAGACTTCGATTTGATGGTCACCACAACCATGACCATTGAGAGAGAAATAGATGACACAAGGAGCATCTGGGAGTTTGGTGCAAAAGACAAGAAGAATGAGGGTCAATCCTCTTCTTCTAGCTCGAGGAAGAAGCAGAGGACTTCTACTCCACTAGGGTTTCAGGGATAGGGTCGCAATTATCAAAGCCAAGGCCAAGGTCAATCCTCCCAAGGAGAGAGAAATCAGAGGCCTTCCTACTAGGCTGGCCAGAGGACTTGCTATCATTGCCACCAACCGAGTCACATTAAGAGGGATTGTCCTCAGAGGCAGGGATCCCAAGGTCAGGGGTCATCACAGTCTCAGACTTCTGTGGGGCAACCACAGACGCAGTATGCTCGTCACTACCTTACTATGGGTCAGGGCAACCAGTACCAATTCCAGGGTACAGCACAAGGCCCTACTACTTGTCGTGTGGGGACTCCGCAAGCTGGCTAAATGGGCCAAGGCATGGGTCGAGGACGAGGCCAGGGCTCATAAGCTGGGACTTCAGGGAGTCAGGGGCGTGTCTACGCCATTATGCCAGAGATTGAGCCGACAGATCCGTCGGTGATACAAGGAACATTCTTACTCTCTCGGTTGGGGGCTAAAGTATTGTTCGATTCTTGTGCATCTCATTCATTTATTGCTGCATCTTTTGTGGATGACTTGGGCTTAGAGGTTGAGACCTTAGAAGAGCCGTTGCATGTGAGTTCTCCCCTAGGTGTTGGGGTGAGAATTGATCAGATATGTCAGGGTTGTGAGTTAGAGATCTCGGGGATTTTACTCACCGTAAACCTTAGGGTCATGGACATGTCAGAGTTTGATGTAATCCTTGGGATGGATTGGTTGACAGCACACCGAGTCATCATTGATTGTGATCGGAAGAGGGTCACGGCTTATATGACTAATGGTGTTTGTTTCAAGTTTCAGGGGGAGAAGTAGTATGCTTTTACTCCAAGCCATGTATGACTCTAGATGGCACGGACAGTTGATGGGTTGGCTTGCTAGCCTTACCCTGGAGGACGTGGTGAGGCAGAAGTTTGGTCTACCTCGGGTTGTGTGCGAGTATAAGGATATTTTTTTGGATGAACTACTAGGATTACCTCCACATAGGGATGTAGACTTCACTATTGAGTTGTATCTGGGTACATTGCCTATCTCTATGACTTCGCATTGGATGGCACCAGCTGAGTTGCAAGAACTCAAGGTCCAATTACAAGAATTGTTGGACAAGGGGTTTATTAGACCGAGCATTTCACCATGGGCGCTCTGGTCTTGTTTGCCAAGAAGAAAGACAAGACTCTTTGGTTGTGTATTGATTATCGGCAGTTGAACCGGATCACTATCAAGAATAGGTACCCTTTGCCAAGGATCGATGATTTGTTTGATTAGTTGAGAGGGGTGCGGGTCTATTCCAAGATAGATCTCTGCACCGGTTACCATCAGTTGAGAGTTAGGGAGGAAGATATCCCTAAGACGGCGTTTAGAACGCGGTATGGGCATTTTGAGTTTACTGTCATGCCTTTTGGATTGACGAATGCTCCAGCGGCATTAATGGATCTCATGCATAGGGTGTTCCAACCCTATTTAGATCAGTTTGTTGTGGTTTTTGTTGACGACATCCTAATCTACTCCAAGTCTGAGGAGGAGCATGAGGGTCACTTGAGGATTGTTCTCCAGACATTGAGAGAGCATCAGTTGTACGCCAAGTTCAGCAAGTGTGAATTTTGGCTTACGGAGGTAAAGTTTTTGGGGCATGTAGTGTCGGCTGCAAGTGTGTCTGTGGACCCGGAGAAGGTTGAGGCAGTTACAAATTGGGAGAAACCGAAGTCAATCTTCGAGATACGTAATTTCTTGGGATTGGCGGGGTACTACCGTCGATTTATTGAGGATTTCTCTCGATTGGATGCGCCAATGACGAAGTTGACCCGGAAAGAGGTCAAGTTTGTGTGGAATGACTCTTTTGAGAATGCATTCCAAGAGTTGAAGAGGAGGCTTACTTCAGCTCCGATTCGGATAGTCCCAAAACGGGGACAGAGGTACATGGTCTATTGTGATGCCTCGAAGGATGGGTTGGGATGTGTTTTGATGCAGTCTGGGAGGGTAATAGCTTATGGTTCTCGATAGCTAAAGAATCACGAGCAGAATTACCCCACACATGACATGGAGTTGGCGGCCATTGTCTTTACCTTAAAGGCTTGGTGTCACTACCTGTATGGTGAGCAGTTTGAAGTATTTTTGGACCACAAGAGTCTGAAGTACATTTTCACACAGTCGGACCTCAACACGAGGCAACGCCGGTGGATGGTGTATTTAGAGGACTGTGACTTCACTTTGCATTACCATCCTGGTAAGGCAAACGTGGTGGCTAATGCACTTAGCCGAAGGTCACGGGGAGTTTTGGCTAGTGTAGCTTCCCGGGAGTGGTAGATGCTCGAGACTGTGGGACAGTTCGGGCTATGTTATATGGGTCAGGCTCAGGGTACTTTGGGGAGTTTGGTGGGTACGTCATCTCTACTGAGCAGGGTGATTGAGTCCCAGAGTCAGGACACGGAGCTATTATCCATCCAGGACCGTGTACAGACAGGTACAAGTGATGAGGGCTGGGCTATTCACTCGGATGGTAGTCTTCGGTATCGAGGAAGGGTTGTGGTTCCTTAATTGGCAGATCTGAGGGAGGAGATCCTTAGGGAGTTTCATTGCTCCCGTTTTGCAGTTCATCCTGGGGGCACGAAGATGTATCATGATCTTTGTCGCCAGTATTACTAGAGTGGAATGAAGAGGCAGGTTGGCGATTTTGTTAGTCGATGTCTTACGTGTCAGCAGGTTAAGGCTGAACACTAGAGACCAGCGGGATTACTCCAGCCTTTGGAGGTAGCTGAGTGGAAGTGGGAGCATATCACGATGAATTTTTGTGACCTATTTGCCACGGACATCGCGGGGTCATGACGTGGTGTGGGTGATAGTGGACCGACTTACTAAGTCGGCACACTTTTTGGCTGTGCGGATGACCTTTACACTAGAGGAATTCTGCAGGTTGTATATATGGGAGATTATCCGGCTGCATGGAGTACCGGTATCTGTTGTATCGGACCGTGATCCCAGGTTTACGACTTATTTTTGGGAGAGTTTTCAACGGGCCATGGGAACACAGTTAATGATAAGCACTGCTTTTCATCCCCAGACGGACGGTCAGTCTGAGAGGACTATACAGACTTTAGAGGACATGCTACGGGCATGCGTCCTAGATGTCAAGGGTAGCTGGGAAGATCACTTACCCTTGGTGGAGTTCGCATACAATAACGGTTACCAGGCGAGCATACAAATGGCAGCCTATAAGGTGCTATATGGGAGGCCATGTCATTTTTCGATTTGTTGGACGGAGGTAGGAGAGAGGTCTTCTACGAGTCCGGAATTGGTTAGAGACACCTCGGAGAAGGTGGAATTGATTCGGAAGCATCTTCTCACTGCTCAAAGTTGGCAAAAGAGCTATGCTGATAGATGGCGGCGACCTCTAGAGTTTGAGGTGCGATATCATATCTTCTTGAAGGTTATGCCTAATAGAGGAGTGGTCCGGTTGGGTAAGCGGGGGAAGTTGTCGCCAAGATACATCGGGCCCTTCGAGGTATTTAAGAGAGTGGGTGCAGTTGCTTACCGGTTGGCATTACCGCCAAATCTATCGGGTGTTCATGTAGTATTCCATGTCTCTATGCGTCGAAAGTACACCCCGGATCCGACTTGTGTGGTGGATAGGGGAGAGCTTGTTGTTGATGCTGATGGGACTTTCGAGGAGGGACCGGTGAGCATCATGGATAGCCGAGAATAGGTTTTGTGAGGCATGACCGTGCGGCTAGTGAACGTGTTATGGCAGCATCGAGGAGTAAAGGAGGCGACATGGGAGCGGGAGGACAATGTCCGTATTAGTTATCCTTTCTTGTTTGAGGATGGAGGTACATTCTTATGGTCATTTAGCATTATTTGATCGTTGCATATGCATGTGATTGTATGTGCATGTGTATATATGAATTTCGGGGATGAAATTCTTTTAAAGGGGGAAGAATATGAAACCTGGGAAAAATTTTAACTTTTTCTGAAAAAAGGCAAAATGGTAATTTGCCAATATAGCGTGGGTTGAAAAACTGGTATTTTTTTAGACCTCGTGTGATGAAACAAACCTCATCGTTGGATTCGCATCGCAAAATCTAGCTGTCCTGTCAATTTTTGTCAAATTCTGAGATAGTGGAATTTTTCGCATTTTTCGAGGCGAGGGGCGTCCGGTGACCCCCAGAAACGAAATTTTAATAAAAATTTTGAAATTTGAAAAATATTTTAAATAAAGTTCATATAAAATATTTTGAGCTTAAATCGGTACAAAATAAATTATTTCGGGGCAAAAACGGACCCGAATCAATGAGGGACACGTGGCGCGACTGGGGCCAAGTATTGGAAAGTATAAATAGAGGCTAAATCAGATATTTTGCTGAAGGATCTCAGCATTTCAGGTTCCAATGTGTGAGACCAAGAGGGAGAGAAAAAAGGAGAAAACAAATCCTCTTGCGCCGATTCTCAGAGTTCCGTCGCTCGGATCAACTTGGACCAAGAGCCAAAGTTCATCTCCTTGACGAGGGCTACGCGTACGTACCAAAAAGAGTGGATTTCACCGAAGATCCAAGAGGAGACTTTGGGGAAAATCAAAGCTTTGAGATTGATTTGGTGTTATAGAAGTTCTTACACTTCTATTGAGGTAGGGTTCCCTCCTACCTTGGTTTTATTCTTACCTTAAGTGGGCTTTTGGTGGCTGAAATTGGTTTATATGTGGGCTGTCCAAATGGACTGTTTTGGTGCTGAAATTGGGGCTGTTTTGTGCACTAATTAAGGGTTGTTTTGTGAACTAATTAGGGACAGTTTTGTGCACTAATTAGGGACTGTTAAGGGCTGAATTTGGGTTGTTTAAGGAGCTGTTAAAAGGCTGAATTATGAACTATTTTTAGGCCATGTTATGGACTAAAATTGTGACTATTTTTAGACTATTTTGTGGGCTATATACGGGCTGTTATATGGTGGTTTGTATGGGCTGTTTTGTGGTTTAGATAAGAGCCGTTAGGTGGGCTATTACATGGGCCGTTATGTGTTATATTATTCCTTAATGATTAGGTGTGTTATTAGCCTAAAAGTTGTGATTTCACTTGCCTAAGATTATAAAAGTGAAATTATGGACTTATGACATGATTTATGATTGGAAATGCAATTGTTGGTATATGCATGTTATGATATATTGAATTTGTGACAAATATGGTATCTATATGCTTAGAACATAACTTATCATGATATGTTGCAATTGTTCATATGTCATTCATAGCATATTGAACATTGTATCATTGTGCATAGAGGCGTCACATTCATGGGCATAAGTTATGAGTGTGGGTGTGTGAGATGCATGGTTGATCAAACACCTTGTTTGGTGGTTCGTATGTGGGTTCGGGAAAAAGTGGATCGAAGATCTCCTTTGAGTCGCATGGTTGCATGGAAGAAAACTTGTGTCGGGTATAGCAAGTAGGGCTAGACTCTCCCTCGGGTGCAAGACCCGGCGACTTGGTTATACACTCCCCTGTGGTGAAATTATAGAAAAGTGTAGTATGGTACACGGAATCGGTGGTATAAAATCCAAAATCCGTTGCCCAACAAGACACAAGATTTTGATTTATAAGAAAAATACTCATTTAATGAGTACCATCCAATAATGATCTTATTTGTAAAACGCATGATTTTTTATTTAAAGCGATCATTGGATGTATTTCCGTCGAAGACGGGTCATTACACATTGGCATTGCATTGTGTTGTGGAAGTCAGTGAGGACTTGAGTTTAAGTGCATGAGTGAGTATCATCTTATTTCATGGCCTGACATGGTTGCATTTCAACATTGAATACATATTCTTGTATAAATGGTTGTTAAATGTTAAATGGTGCTTATACATATTGCATATGCATTTAAGGTGGGGAGTAGCCCTAGTAGGAGTTTTTCTCTATTGGGCGTTGGCTCACCCTATACGGGAAACATTACAGGTACGGGTCATACGCTGAGGGGTGGCATTTACTCGGGCACTTAAGGAGGAAGAAAAGCTGACTTGTGGCTTTCAATCCATTTCTTTTGTAAAATTAGACTTGTAATTAAATTTTGGCATGTAATGTGTAAAGGAATTGTGATAGAATCTATATCGACTGTTTTAATATAATCTTGCATGTTTGTATGAATATGGATAATTGGACCAAGTGTGGCCAATGTTTACTTATAAATGGACCCGGCGTGGTCATTGTTGAATATAGGACCTCGGATGGGTCTTGTTATTATGTAATGCACAGGTTGTGTTTTGAGTAGAGTTCTCCTTACAAAGGAGACTCTGCCCAAATTTTTAATAAAGGATGGACCCCGGTAAATGGGGCATAACGTTGAGATATCGAGTACCTCAGTATCCAGGAGCATTCTGCAGGTTGATGAGTAATCAACGGACCCCCGAATTTTGGGGTGTCACATGCACACATATGCTAGAGGACCCTATGGACAAAAATGCAAGACTTCTTCATCCTATATTCAACATTCCAAAAGATTTTAAGGGTGGCTACCTAAGCTTAGAACGCTCCAATGAGGAAGATGAAGAATAGTTACATAGAAATTTATGTTTTTGCATTTGCTTCCATCTTTTCACATGTAGTTTATTCTAAGACTCTTGTAAGCTTCATTATTTACTTTTAATGTCATTTATTTCAAGTGCTTTGCAAGTATAGTTGAGTATATTAGTTTCTACCATTGTTGTATTAAATTTTCTTCATTGCAAGTTTTAAAATGGGTATTGAATATTTTTCTTCATATTTTAAGATTTCTTGCTTTAAATTAAGTTTCAATCTTCATTTATTCATTATGTCTCTTTACATTATGCATTTATTTCTTGCTTGCATGAGTACCTAGATTTCAAGTTGACAAATTCAAGGGAGAACTCTTCTTGGGATGCCAAATTAACACACTTTATTTCCTCCTCTCAGAATTTGATGGTTCAATTTGACTAGGTTAAGAGTGGATGCGGTTGTGAGTCTCTGATATCCCGTTTCCCCGATCACGGGTTATGCTTGGATCCTCACTTTCATCTTGTCCCTAGCTTCTCACGGATAAATCGTTCATCTAAGCTCTATTCGAGGAAGGCTTCGACTTGATTTGGGATTCCCATTGGAATGCCCTCTTTGCATTAGACAAAACTTGTTTTGTTTCATTTCCATCAAAAACACAAATCATCAAACTCAAAAACTCAAAAGATTTTACACTTTTCTCTTTTTCACAAAATCACCTTCAATCAAATTCCCTTCCTTCCCCGAGGAGATGACTGATTAACCCTAATTAGTATGTAAATTAAAATAATTAAGTAATCAATTTTGCGAGACAAAACAACTAAACATTATGAATTATAGTTTGTGCGTAAATTAAAGTTTTAAATACTTTATGTTTAAATTTCAGGGTCAAATGCAGGAATACTAGAAAATACAAGGCAATTTTGCAAGACTTGAAACTATGAAGGACTAAGGTGTAATAAAGAAACATGGACAAATTAGAAGGCGACACTTGGCAAAACCCAAAGCACGACACCTAGCACCACTGCAAGGCTTAACATTTTGGAAGGTAAAGGTGGGGGTTAGAACCCCTAACCCTTTGGAAGGTGGAGGTGGGGGTGAGGACCCCCCTCTTGGCCGAAACTTTCCTCCCCCCTATAAATAGGGGTCTTCAGTTCTTACTTCAAAGCATTCCATTCCAAGACCAACTCCTCCCTACCAAAAGCCAGCTGGCCACCGGCTCCATAGAGAGAAAAGAAAGGAAAAAAAAGAGAAATAAAAAGCTATTGAAAGCTGGTCCGTGATACACTTTTACAGTTACTCTATATTTCTACATTTCTGTAGTATCTTTCTATTCAGATAGTTGAACTGCCGCCACTTTTTTTGTCTTGAATGATAATAAAGGGGCTGTGTTTCAGGTTTTCCTTGTGAATGAAGTTTTATTTTTAGTTGTAATGAATATTACCCACACTCCTTGTTTGTTTGTAGCAATGGAGCGTGAGTAGTCATTCATACCCTCCAGTGCGAGGGGAACATATGTATATTATTGTTTAGATTATGAAAATGCTGATGTCTTATTTGTATTTTATTTATCTATGTTTTATATGCTTAATGCGTGATACAATGAAGTGCATAATTCTGGTGATGTGCCTTGAATTATGTCATCAATGCATCATAAGACCCACCGGTTAAACAACCACTGCGTTCCTACTGGTATGGCTTGTCCTCCACCGGAATGCTGAAGATGTTCTACTAGTATATATATATATATCACAGATAACCTATTTGGTAATTCAAGTATTCCTTATGAATGGCTCAGCCTTCTGGTTTACTTGAATTAGTCAATTGGTACATCTATAACCAGCTTTCCTAAGAAGTTGTTGTGTTATGCTATAATACTACCAGTTAACCTAGGACGTGGCTGTGTTATGGTTTATTGTGTACGCACTTATAATCACGAGATCAAGTAAGTAACTTAAGTATTCCTCATGAATGGCTTGTCCTTCTAGTTTGCTTGGGTTAATCAATTGACGTGGATATAACCAGTTAGCCTAAGAAGCGGTTGTGTTATGATTTATTACCCTCAGTTAGCCTAAGAAGAAGCTGTGCTATGGTTTATATACATCAGACCAACCAGTTGACTTGCCAATAAAATGGAAGTTAATCTTAGTACGGTTGCATTTCCAGTATCTAACCAATATAATTCATATGGGACCCTTAAACTGAAGGGTATCTTTTATATTCTTGTTGTTAACATATTTACTTACGCACTTGATTTATTTATTTACACACTTTATTTTTTTACTTATGCATTTTATTTAAGTTAAAATAGCTGTAAAGCTAAGCTCACATAACAAGCTATCAAACATCATACAACCTCAAACAATAACTTTATGGTTTTTATATTTTAACTACTAAATTATTAAAGTCTTCATGGGATCGATACTTGGACTTAAACCAAGAAAACTATAATTTGATCACTTATACTTGGGTGTATAATATAATATAATTCAGACCACTAAAAAGTGCGAATCAAGTTTTTGGCGCTATTGCCGGAGAGTTATAGTAATTTGATAAAAATAAAAAGATATTTGTTTACTATATGTTTATAGTTTGTTTGTTTGATTTTAATAGTCTATGTCTATTCATTCATCCATAGGTTCTGTAAATCAGTCAACTCCTACATCATCTTCTTCTACGTCTACAGAAGAATCCTTTAACTTAAATATGACACAAAACGTACCTAGGAATCAGGAAGAGAGAGAATAGGAAGTAGTTCAAAATGTTCGACCATTAAGAGAATATCTATATCCTACAAGAACTAATGTCCCGTCATGTTTTGCTTTTCCAACAGATGCTCCAAATATTAATATTAAACCAGGAACTAAACAGTTACTACCACAGTTTCGTGGTTTAGAAACTGAAAATTCTTATGTTCATATGAAAGAATTTTAAGAAGTCCGTGGAACTTTGCAAGATAATTCTTAAATGGTTAAATTAAAACTTTTTTCTTTCTCGTTAAAAGATAAAGCTAAACTATGGCTTAACTCTTTAAGAGCAAATTCTATCACAAATTGAGTTCTTTAAAAAAAAAATTCATGTGCATCGTACTAATGCATTAAGATGCCAAATAATGAATTTTGCTGTAAAAAAAAAAAGAAACTTTTTATCAATGTTGGGAAAGATTTAAAGATCTCCTCCAAGATTGTCCATATCATGCATTTGAAAACTGGACGTTAGTTGGTTTCTTTTATGATTCACTTCCATCTACCATGCGACAATTTGTTGAAATGATGGCCCAAGGAGAATTTATGAATAAAAACCCTGAAGAAGCATTTCAATTTTTTGATACTATTTCAGAGAGTTCCCAAATGTGGGACTCGACTTCTTCAAACATTGTAGAAAATAAGCCATCTACATCTGAAAGTGGAAAATATGTATTGAAAGAAAATGATGATTTAAGAGCGAAAATGGCTAATTTATCTCAAAAACTAGAAGCCTTGGAAATGAAAAAACTTAAGCAAGTATCTGTTGTAAACTCTACTGATCAAATATGTGAAATTTATGCATTGTTAGGACATCCTGCTGGAGAATGTCCAACAATACTAGCATTCAAAGAAGTCTTAATTGAACAATCAAATGTTATTCCAACTTATACTAAACCATATTCAAATCCATATTCTGAAACTTGCAATCCAGGATGGAGAAATCATCCAAATTTTAGTTGGAAAAATACACAACCTACAAATCAAACACAAGGTCTACAACAACCACAAAATCAACCACAATATCAACCGTATCTACCTCCTCATAAAAGAACTCTTGAAGACACTATGAATCAATTTATTTAGAGTCAAACGAATTTCAATACTCAAACAAATCAAACATTCAATGATTTTAAAGCTTAAACATCACAGAGTATTGACGATATGAAAAGTCATCTAGCTAAGTTCACTCAGTCCTTAAGTACTACGGAAAAAGGAAAGTTTTTATCTCAACCTAAACCTCCACAAAGTCAAAATCAAACTAATTATGTATCATCTGGAGCCTGCCCAAGTCAAGTACAAGCAGTCACGACATTGAGATGTGGTAAGGTAATTGATAAAGCTATAAACCCAAGATTCCAAAACAAATACGTGAATCAATTCCTGTAAATGAACCACTTGAATCTGAACCTTTAATCAAAAAGCAATCAGAAGCCCAAAGTGAAAAAGATCCTCCATATCCTATTCCTTTACCTTTTCCTCAAAGAGTCAAGAAACTTTCTTCTGAAAAGGATCAATCTGACATTCTTGAGTTATTTAAACAAGTAAAAATTAACCTTCCTTTGTTGGATGCAATAAAACGAGTTTCGGTTTATGCTAAATTTTAAAAGATCTTTGCACAATAAAAAGAAGAACTAATGTACCAAAAAAAAAATATTCAACAGAACAAGTTAATACTATAATACATCAAGATACACTTCTTAAGTACAAAGATCCAGGTAGTCCTGTAGTCTCATGTCTCATTGAAAATTTTCAAATTGGACAAGCCCTGCTAGATCTTGGAGCTAGTTGTAATTTAATGTCATATTCAATATATACACAATTAGGATTAAGTGAATTAAAACCTTCCAATGTTAAATCACAACTAGCATACCGATCAATAAAAACTCCATGAGGAATTGTATAAGATGTGATTGTCCAAGTTGATCAATTCTATTTTTCAGCAGATTTTATCGTATAGACACAGAGCCATGTTGTCAAGGATGTTCATTTGAATACATACCTCTAATTTTAGGTCGACCATTCCTAACTACATCGAATGCATTGATTAATTGTAGGAATGGAGTCATGAAACTTTATTTGGAAATATGACCAGTGAATTGAACATTTTTAATGTGATAAAGCACCCAGGTGAGGATGAAGAAATTTGTAAGATAGATGAAATTGATGAGATTGTAGAGCAAAAAGTTAACACCTTTTCTTATTTTGACCCAAGTATGTTTAATTAATTATGTTATTGATAGTGGAAATCCTGATGTGCAATTTTATGTTGATTTGTTAAATGCATCGCATAAAGTATCGTGGAATGTAAGAAACTCTACTTGGGAACTTAAGTCCTATTGATCTATCCCCTATGCATTTATTGTATAAAGTAGTTAGAAATGTTTTTTATGTTATTTTTTTCATTTCTTTTATAGAGTTTCTTTATTTGCCTTTTATATTAGAATCTTATACTATAAAAATCTCTCACTTCAACACCTAATTTTCTATTTTTATCATCTTATATAGCGAGATAATGTTTAATTTAAGTTGGGGAGATAGGCATGTGAATTTACTTTGTGTGTTTAAAATAGTAATTGCAATTTAAGAACTTATGTTCTTCTTTATGACTGGTAGATGTTAAAGAACCAGATAGTGAGTAAATTTTCAATAATTTTTTGAGTCATCTTTAATCTTTTTCTTAAAAAAATTGAAAATGCACGAAAAATTATTATGGTTAAGTTTAATTTTACTATGTCACTTTCCGAAAGATATACATACGTTAATCATGCAAAAAGCTAAATATGTCAGAAATTTAGAAATTTTCGAAAGCCAAGCACGACCCTTGTATGGAGAAAGTACATATGCTAAACACCGACGAGCAAATCAAACGTGGTTGTACAGAACATTTGAGACAATATAATAAGTGTGCGAAACCAATTTCAGGACGAGCATCTGATCGTTTACAGTGGATTAGGTATGGGCAGTGTAAGGAGTATCCTAATGCGCCATCCCATTCTAACCCAATGTTAACAAGATACGTGAGAAATGAAGTTAACCGCATCACTAGTATTACTGAGCCAGATAGTTCTGATACTGACTAAATATGATCAATAAGATGTATAGTTTTGTGAATATATGTACATAGTTGTAAATAAATGTAAATAACTATAGATGAAGTAGGAAAATCAGTAAATATAAAATAACGAATAAAAAGAATAATAAACCCAATTCTTTTGAAAAAAAAATAGTGATTATCAAAGTTTTGTAGAATGGATAAAATTATATTTAATTTTTTAAACTATAGGAAATACAAGAAAAAGAGCATAATTCTAGAAAATTAGAGAAGCAGTCTGCAGTTACAAATAAGGAACCAGTCAAGAAAAAAATATGGATTCAAGACAGCAAACAAGAAGGTCTTCAAGCCAAGCACGAAGGGATCGATCTCCACAACCTGAGGCACCTCCACAACAACCTCAACTGGGAAATATCTTCAATGAGGTGATGTTTGAAAATTTTGAACAACAGCTCTAGTATGATATTAATTTTCTGACTAAAACTATTATTTATGAAAGAACAGTAATATACGAAGAATTTGAAAACATAGGAATAAGACAAATTCTCCATGCAAGAGGATGGTTACATTATGTTAGGTTATCTATTCCTACTTATGACCGCTTAGTTTGGGAATTTTACAGTAATGCTGAAATTAAAGGGAAAAGACAATTACGTGTATTTGTTCGGGGAATAATATTTCAAGTTACACCGGCTACTATAACTGATTTCTTTAAACCCATGCAAAGACCACCCAACCCACAATATCTGTACACTAAACTACCTAATTTGCATGAGGTAGGAAAAGAATTAACATGAAATTCAAAATTTGTTTGGGGACGGCCAAATAATAACATTAAACAAGGAGATCTAACAAACAAATACTGGATTCTGAATATGATAACAGTGTACAATTTGTTACTTCGAGCCCAAAAGAATCAATTTTTTATTGATCAGGCATATTTCTTATATGTATTTGGGATGAGACACAAAATTGACCTGTAAAACTTAATCATAGACTAAATGATACTCGTTGTGCATAGAAAGAAACTCACACTCTCATATGCTATGTTAGTTTCTCAGCTATGCAGGAATGAGGGCGTGACCATTAATCTGATATGGACAACAGTGAATGTAAAATTCGGTAAATTTAAATTTTTGTAAACAAGGGCAAAATGGTAATTTTATCGCTATAGTACGGGTTGAAAACTTGAATTTTTCTAGACCTTGGATGACGAAATGGAACTCACCGTTGGATTCTTCTCACAAAATCTAGTTACCACGTCAAATTTCATTGAATTCCGAGATAGTCAAACTTTTGCGTTTTATGAGATAGTCAAGTCTCGGGTGACCCAAAAATGGGATTTTCAATAAAATTTAAAAAATTGAGAAATAATTTAAGGAAAATTAAAATAAAATTAATTTAAACTTGAACCCAGACAAAAGTTAATCGTTTTGGGATGAAAACGAATCCGGGCAAAAGAGAGCCGTGTGGCGCGTTATGGGCCAAGCACTGAGGAATATAAAAAGGGGAAAAATCATATTTTCCTCCATTCTTATGCCCAGCCATTAGCCAACAGAGAAGAGAGGGAAAAGAGAGAGTGTAAAACCCAGGAAAATTTGAACTTTTCCCGACAAAGGGTAAAATAATAATTTGCCACTATTATGCAGATTTAAAATGAATATTTATAGAGCTTGGATGGAACAAAGGACTTCACCATTAAATTTACATCGCAAAATCAAGCTGCCATGTCAATTTTCATTGAATTCTGAGATAGTCGAGTTTTTCACATTTTTCGAGGCCACGGGCGTTTGGTGATCCCCAAAAATAAAATTTTTATAAAAATTTTGAAAGTTGGAAAATATTTTAAATAAATTTATATAAAATATTTTGAGCTTAAACCAGTATGAAATTTAATCGTTTCGGGGCGAAAACAAACCCGGACAAAAGGGGAAGAGAAAGAGAGTTTTCAAGATTTCTTCCGCCGATTCTCGGAGTTCTGTCGGTCGGAATATCATCGGGCCAAGAATTAAAGTTGATCTACACGATGAGAGCTACGCGTGGGTACCAAAACACAACGATTTTCACCGAAGATTCAAAGGCAAATTTTTGGGAAATCAAGAACTTGGGGCATGTTTTGGTGTTTTTGAAGTCTCCACACTTCAAAGAGGTATGAGTTTTCCTACCTTGGTTCATTTCCTACCTATAGTGTATGTGAAATGTGTAGGTTATTAAAGACTATATATATATATCACTCACCTATGCATGTGAAATAGATAAAATGGGAATGAAAAAGGGTGTAGAAATGGCTTAGGTCAATTTCTAGTTGTATGTGATATGTGAGAATCACTTGTGAAATTCCTTGAAAATTGAATGTGTTAGTAGCATGAGCTATGTATAACATGTGTTGTGAATTGTGATTAAATAGAAAATGTTATTTTATGCCTTGAGGAAGTAGGTGTAGAATGGGTTTGATTCAAGTCCTACTTTGTTTTTCTATGTCAAAATACTTGTATAATTTCTTGGATGAAGGTTATGTGTGCTTTAATATGTAGTAAAGTGAGTGTGTTTAACTCATACATCAGTGTGTGTGTGTGTTTTCTTGCTTGTTGGAAACCTAAAGTGAGGGAGATTAAAAGAGATGAAAGAAAAACCAAGTTTTAGCTCACATTTGATATGTGGAAGCTATTAGTGTAAACTCTTGGAAAATTGGGTTTACATGGATTGTTTTGTGTATTTTAAAATTTTCCTACCATAGTTCGTTGGATGGAAAAATGGTAGGCATATGGAACTATGTAATTCACTTGCCTATGGTTATGGAGTTGGTGTAGAAAGGATATAATCAATTTCTAGTTTGAAATTGATGGTTTAGTTAAAAAGGGGTATTGAGGATTGGTGGCATGACTTGAGATAAATTATCCTGTTGAATGCATCATTAGTGTATGTTAAGTGTGGGAAAAGGGTGCCTAAATGTGCTAAATAAATCTTGTAAGAAAGGATTTGTAATAGATATAGAAATTGGGTAAAGAAAAGCTGGTATACTTTTCTGCTCCGGACCAGTTGTCGTAGAATCGTCATAAATTTTGATCCAACCGTTGGATTGAACTGAAAGTTGGACACAAGACAGAATACATCTAGATATACAACTGTAGTGTTTTGGAATTTTCCAGATTCAAAGTGGATCATGGTCCAAATAGAGAAACACAGAGGTACATCCACTAGAGGGAGCTAGTGCTGGTGCCTTTGTTACAAAACACCAATACCTCTTTGATTTCTTAACTTCTAAGCCTCCAAATCCTCATATAATGTGGCCATACCTTCACCACACATGTAAGATAGTTGAAAGGTTCTAAAATACTTGATTTATGCTATAAATACTTGCAACATCCAAATATCAACATTATTCATAATTTCGGCTCACTCTAAGTACTTACATGCAAAAGTTGAGTTAAAATGCATGTAATGAGGCCTTCAAATATGCAATATTTTGCACTCATCACCATGTGTTCTTTGGTTTCAAATGATATATATATTGAGGTGTGTTAGACCTCGATTGGATTAAATGATTAAAGGATCACTGGTTACACGTGTGAGTTAAAATCCCAGACAAAAGGGATATTATTGACGTGATGTCAGCTTGTGTGACATTCATGGATCTTTCCATGGGTTGATGGGTGGTCAATGGTAGAAATCACTTAATATGGTTTCTTGAGTTATACGATGAATATGAGTGAATTATCTGATTACATGATTGGTGTCTTGAAGGTGTTTGATAAAATACCTTGAATGATTGAAGTTGTGTTTGATAAATTAACATGATTGGAAAGTGTGATAAAGTGAAATCATATGCTTATGATGTGATTTACAACTTGGAAGGTTATGTTGATGTATGCTTAACGATATGTTAGCATTATGATGATCATGGAATTTATATGTTTGGATATAATTGATCATGTGATATGTTGATATTGTTCATATGACATTCATTACATATTGAACATGGTAATAGTTTGCAATGATGCATTACATTGCATATGCACGGGGTAAACACATCCATAAGCTTGAGTGTGGGTGTGTGGGTGCATGGTTGATCAAACATCATCCTTGGTGGTTGGTGGTGGGCTCAGGAAAGTGGGATGAAACATCCTATTGAGTCGCACGGTTGCATTCAGAAGAAAACTTGTGTCGGGTATAGCAAGTAGGGCTAGTGTAACGCCCCAAAAACCCCATTGGGTGACATTACATTCTAAAAACCATTCACCCCATGAGAGCATTACGTAAATTCATCACGACGAAAGTTCATTCATCAACCATTCATATTTTAACAAAATTTGGGCAGAGTCTCCTTTGTACGCGGAGCTTTACCCAAAACACAACTTGTACAATTATAAAATACTCTGTGCTGTGCGTAGTCTCTCCCGGATGAGTTGAATTTTCTCTGTAGTCTCTCGAACAATTTCTGGCCCAAACAAACTACTCTCGCCCGCTTCTAACCAACACGTCGGGGATCTACATGGTCTTCCATACAAGGCCTCATAGGGTGCCATTCCAATACTGGTCTGATAGCTGTTGTTGTATGCAAATTCCACCAACGGTAAATGGTCACTCCAACTTCCCTTGAAGTCCAACGCGCAAGCTCGTAACATGTCTTCCACGATTTGTATCACCCTCTCGGATTGGCCATCCGTTTGGGGATGAAAGGCTGTGCTGAAATGTAACTCTGTCCCCATAGCTTGTTGTAGACTTTGCCAAAATCGCGCCACAAACCGAGAATCACGATCCGACACAATGGAGAGAGGAACTCCGTGCAACCTAACAATCTCACAGATATAGAGCTTGCTCAACGTCTCTAATGAGTCTGTGGTCTTCATACCCAAGAAATGAGCGGACTTGGTGAGTCTATCCACAATGACCCACACTGCATTATGCCTGCGCGACGTCCGTGGTAAACCCGACACGAAGTCCATGGTGATGTGATCTCACTTCCACTCTGGAATAGGCAAAGACTGTAGGACTCCTCCTGGCCTTTGATGCTCAATCTTCACCTGCTGGCACACCGCACATTTTGCCACATACTTGGCTACATCTCGCTTCATTCCCCTCCACCAGTATTGATGCTTCATGTCCCTATACATCTTTGTGCTACCGGGGTGGATAGCAAACTTGGAGCGATGACACTCCCCAAGTATCTCCTCCTTTAGGGACGAATCATCGGGAACACATAGCTTCTCCCCATATCTCAACTCTCCATTCTTCCAAGACCATCCTCCCATCGCTTCCCCATTCTCCAATCGGGCTCTAATCAAATCGAGTTCCGAATCCAGGCATTGCAACTCCACAACCCGTTGTCGAAGCGTCGGTTGAGCTACAAGGTTGAATAGATATGATTGATACTCCGGTCCATCCACCCATAAATCGTACTCCTCCAATGCATCAATCATTTTCCACCTATTTACCGCAAGAGAATTGATTTCACCCCGAGACTTCCTGCTAAGAGCGTCGGCAACTACATTGGCCTTCCCTGGATGGTAGTTGAGTGTGAATTCATAATCTTCCAAGTACTCAATCCACCTTCTCTGCCGGAGATTCAAGTCTTTCTGTGTGAAGATATACTTGAGGCTTTTATGGTCCGAAAACACTTGAAATTTCTCCCCGTATAAATAACATCTCCACAACTTAAGAGCAAACACCACTGCAGCCAGCTCCAAGTCGTGTGTGGGATAATTCTGCTCGTGCACCTTGAGTTGCCTCGAGCCATAAGCCACTACCTTCCCTCCTTGCATTAGAACGCATCCCAATCCTCGTAGTGAAGCATCGGTGTAGACATCGTAGCCTTCCCCACTACTCGGAATAATGAGGATAGGGGCAGTCGTCAACTTCTCCTTCAAGGTGCGAAAAGCTAGTTCACACGCTTGAGTCCACAAAAATTTCTCCCCCTTCTTTGTAAGGCGAGTCATCGGCATCGCAATCTTGGAGAACCCTTCCACAAACCTACGATAATAGCCGGCTAACCCCAAGAAACTCCGTACTTCTGTCACGTTCCTCGGTGGTTCCCATTTCATCACGGCCTCAATCTTTGCTGGATCAACCGCTACTCCTTGCTCGGACACAACATGGCCAAGGAACTTCACTTCCTTCATCCAAAACTCACACTTGCTCATCTTTGCATATAACTTATGTTCTCTCAATGTTTGTAGCACAATAGAGAGATGACGAGCATGTTCCTCCTGAGTCTGTGAGTAAATCAATATGTCATCAATAAACACAATGACAAATTGATCGAGGTATGGCCGGAAGACTCTGTGCATCAAATCCATGAAGGCTGCGGGGCATTAGTCAATTCGAATGGCATCACCGTATACTCGAAATGACCATATCGGGTACGGAAAGTAGTCTTAGGAATATCCTCCTCCTTAATTCGCAGCTGATGATACCCCGTGCGAAGATCAATCTTGGAGTAATACTTTGAACCCTCCAACTGATCAAATAAGTCATCAATTCTCAGCAACGGATACTTATTCTTCACGGTAACCCGATTCAACCTAATCCTGCCTTTCTAGTGGTAATCCATAACCTACAGCTCCCATGTAAGACCTAAAGCCTAAGCTCTGATACCAAATTTGTAACGCCCAAAAACCCCCTTGGGTGACATTACATTCTAAAAACCATTCACCCCATGAGAGCATTACGTAAATTCATCACGACGAAAGTTCATTCATCAACCATTCATATTTTAACAAAATTTGGGCAGAATCTCCTTTGTACGGGGAGCTTTACCCAAAACACAACCTGTACAATTATATTACAATTGACCACACCGGGTCCACATATGCATAACTATTGACCACACCGGGTCTATTTATCCATCATAAAATAAACTTTCATTCATCATATGTCATATCCACAATGCCATCCCAAAAGAATAGGCCAAGTATGACAAATATATTCCCAAAAGAATTAAATTACACTTGCAGTGAAATAACAAAATACTAGACTTTATATGATTTCAAAATAAACTCTCTAGTCTAGTACAAAAGAAAATATAACTCTAGGCATCCAGTTCAGGATCCCCGTTCCCCTCTAGGGGAGCTTCCCCATGCACTGGTTCATCTACTTGTAACTCCTCCTCATAGACGAAATCTGAAAAGATATTATTTGTAGGGGATGAGCGCTAAGCTCTGTAGCAACATTCCTTCCATACTCATACAAGGTTTAGAAAACAAGTAAAACAGTTCGGTCTTATTTTCCAAAATATCATATAACATTTGAAGTAAAATCGTGACATTTGAAACAGATCTCAAGTTTAAACATTCGCAATAATTTAAATGAACAGTAAACCCAAGTCACAAAGAGCAACCATAACCATTTCCAACAAGTTCTTGTAGAGTCCCATACCTCCACAAGCTCTTGTGGGAAATGCAATAGTAACACCATAATACAAAAAGGAACGCTTATTCCACCATCGATTATTATATTTCCTTTGGCAGGTGGCATACTTAAAAGTAAACTCCACCCCCTTCAAGTCTTTGTTTCCCATAACCGCATATTTACAAGTAACCACGGTCGTTAGATGTCCTTTTAGGTAGGTAGCATACTTACAAGTAACCTCCACCCCCCTCAAGTATCCAACACATAGCCGCATACTTAGAAGTAACCTTGGTCCATAAATATCCTCTTTTGGTAGGTAGCATACTTACAAGTAACCTCTACCCCCCTTGAAGTCTCCCACACATAATCGCATACTTACAAGTAACCTCGGTTCATAAATATCCTCTTTTGGTAGGTAGCATACTTACAAGTAACCTCTACCCCCTTCAAGTATTCCACACTTAACCGCATACTTACGAGTAACCTCGGTTCATAATTATCCTCTTTTCATACCAACAATCACATACAAGATAAAATCCACAAATTGCTCTCAACAAGCAACCATTATCAAAATCCTCAAATTTTATCATGCGACAATCGAAATAACCAATTAACAAAAATACAAGAGATCACCACCACATCATTTTCATTACTCACACAAAGCACTAAAGTTCTCAAAACCAAGCTTGAGCAAATGTAGAAAGAGAATTCCATATTTTCCCAAAAACTAGGGTTTTAAAGCTATAAAAGAAGTTTCATGGGTAATCAATCCTAACTTTGTTTAAGACATGCCATAATTGCAAGAAAACCAAGAAACAAGGAATTCCTAGCAAATACATACAAGTATGAATCAAAACATATATATATTTTAGCCTTAGCCTCAATGGACAAGCATGGAAGAAATAACCCCTACCTTGAATCAAAGTTTCAAACCAAAAACCCAAGCTCTAGTAACCTCCTTTCTCCCTTTCCTCCTTTCCTCTATCTTCCCCAAGGGTGCTAAGGGGTTTGGGGGTGAGAGATGTGAGAAAAAATGGAAGGAAATGGGCTGGATTCTGTGTTTTAAACACAGCAGTCCGCGCAATTCACTGTTCATGGCTAATTTTGATTTTTTCCAAAATTACAGTTTTGCCACTAGAAATCTCCAATTTGATCCATACGACTACCCTAAGGTTTTTCGACGTTCCGGATTCATTTTTAATGTTATTTTAACCTAAAAACATTGCTTTTTATGATTTATTTCAAAACTAAAATAAATTCACACTTGGAACATTAAAATTTCTATTTTATTCCTTCGAACTACTATAGGTAATATCCTTACGATTTTAATATATATATATGGTTTATTCTTAAGTCATTACATATAGAAGAATCACTAAACAAGTACATTAATATATTAATGTAAACATATGGGGTTTTACACCTTCAAGGTCTAATAAGAAAACACAACCCTTTACTATCCAAGGAGCACCATTGTGCAGATTTTTGGTCAACTTCATAGAATAAACTGATTTGACTCAGGTATTTCTAGGAGGTGTAACCTATATGGTTGGAAAGATATACGAGTTAGGGTTCTAACAAAAATAACGCTGCACAATTCGGACTTTCCAATAAAGAGTTATGATGAAATTAGCGAAAGGTAGTCTGTCGGACAGATTTTTGGACAGTGTAGACACTACTTCGTAATATGGACATAACTCCTTCCTCCTAGTTCCGATTGAGATGATTAAAGGTGATATGGAATCCTAAGAGAGAGCTCTACAAATTTCATGTTTTAAGTTTTGAGAGATATGGACTGCATCAAGGTCGAAATCGAGCTTGATGTTACAGCCAGTGCACTGTTCATCCCTTTTCATTCTACCAAATTCAAACACACATCACTACACATATCCCCATTTTTACAACAATTATTTACTATATATCTATATACATATATAAAAGAAAATGCGGGGTGTTACAGCTAGACTCTCCCTCGGGTGAAAACCCGGCCACTTGGTTCATACACTTCCCGGCGGTGAAATTTCAGAAAAATGTATTTGGTCTGCGGAACCTGCGGTGCGATTCCAAAACTCCGCTACCCAACAAAGACACAAGATTTTATTGTACAAAACACCCATTCATTGGGTAACATCCATCAATGACTTGGTTTTACAAGAAAAACATAACTTTATTTCAAACGGTCATTGGATGTATTTTCGTCAATTGACGGGTTCTTTATACAAGTGCATCACATTGTGTGGTGGAAGTCGGTGTGGACTCGGGATTAGGTGCATGAGTGAGTCTCATCTCATTTCATGGCATGACATGACATTATCATTTTCCAACATTGAATTGTCTATTAATATTGGAGTGGATATTGTGGTGGCTTGTTGCATGTGCACATTTGATATGCACTTAGGATGGGGAGTAGCCTCTGTAGGAAGTATTCTACTGGGCGTTGACTCCCCCTATATGGGAAATATTTCAGGTGTGGGGTGCGTACCGGTAGAGGACTCTCATTCAGGGCCTCAAGGGTGAAGAGGGGCCGACATGTGGCCTTTAACCATAACTGTTTTGTAAACTTTTGTTAAAACTACGTTTTGGCATGTAATGTTTGTAAATGAATTGTAATTTTGAACTTGTATTAACTCTGTTTAATGCATAAACTCATGATGTGAAAGTATGGACAATTGGACCCCATGTGGTCAATGTTTTCTTATAAATGGACCCGGTGTGGTCAACATTTGTATATGGGACCTTGGATGGGTCATGTGATGGTACGGTGCACAGGTTGTGTTTTGGGTAGAGTTTCCCCGTGCAAAGGAGACTCTGCCCGATTTTATTAAATTATGAATTCCGGTAAATGGGATACAACGGTGTGGTATCGAGTTATACGATATCCACAAGCATTTCACGGGTTGATGGGCGATCAACGGGACCCCCGAATTTTGGGGTGTCACAGATAGCTCCTCCACCTTCTCTCTACGATCTACGACGTTCCGTCACTCAAATCCACTTGCGCCAAGAGGAAGAGTTGATCTCCTCGCCAAGGGCTATGCCTATGCACCAAAAACGAGGATTTTCAAAAAAAGGTTGAAAAATAGGATTTTAGGAGAAGAAGATTCTAGTTAGGAGCGGGTTATTGGGGACTTCCTACACTCGTTCTTCATGCTTCAAGAGGTAGGATTCCTTCCTATTCGGGTTTATTGTACAACTTAGGTGTTATATGTAATAGGTAGGTTGAGAAAGATATGTATCACTTGCCTATGGATATAGAATTTGTGAAATGGGTATTGAAATTGGGTAAGACGAATTTTACCTTGAAAGGATTGTGAATTGATAAAATGTGGTCCATTGAATTGATTGTTATGTGGGCATGTTATGTGTACGTTTTATGCCATGGGAGTTAAGTGTGTTGTTAGCATATTTTATGTTATAGCATGCTTGTGAATTGTTATTGAGAATGATATATAGTGATATATAGCATTGAGAGAAAGTTTGGTGATTATATATTTCAGATATAAATTGCCATGATACTTGTTTGAATGTAATTAATTTTGTTTATGTGGCATTCATTACATGTGGGCATAATGTTGAATTAGCAATGATGCATTACATTTCATATGCACGTAGACATCACATTTTATGGGTGTGGGTGCATTGTTAGCATCAAACACCATCTAGGTGGATGATGGGTGGGCTCGGAGAAGTCGGATTGAATATCCGGCTAAGTCGTATGGTTGTATGAAAAAGAATTGGTTCGGGGTAGCTAGAAGGGTTGGACAATCCCTCAGGTGAGAGACCCGGTGTTTGGATCCGCACTTCCATTGGTATAAGAGCCCATAAGTGTGTCGGAGTACGTGGAACCGTTAGTGGAAGTCCATGAATTCAGTGTCGGTTGGGTGACTGTTGGTGTAAGTCCATAAATACCTACCCCAAGAAAGACCCAGAGATTTTAGTTAGCCATTGGGTGTGTAACACAAATGGTGGGGGCTTAAAAAACTCGGTTTTGATACTCACTGGATAGCATGGGCTGAAGGTAAATAGCCGGAGCTAGAAAAGCTCGGTTTTAATACACATTGGCATTGCATGTGTTGTGGAGCCGGGAAGGGCTCGGGTAAATTGCATGAATGGGCATCATCTCAATTTATGGCATGGTATGTTAGATTTCAACCTTGACTTGCTTAAGTGTTGGTTGGAATGATTGTTGTTGGTAAATGTTGCAGGTGAACATTGCATATGCACTTAGGTTGGGGAGTAGCCCTTGTAGGAAATACTCTACTGGGCATTGGCTCACCCCATACGGGAAACATTTCAGGTACAGGGCATATTCTAGTGGATGACACACATTCAGGGCATCAAAGGTGAAGATGAGCCGGGTTGTGGCTCTTGAACCGAGTTTATGTAAAACTTTTGTTTTAAATTCCATTTTGGCATGTGAATTGTATGAAATGGGTTGTAATAGCCTTGTATGAATCATGTATAATGTAGAATATATCTTTATACATGTTTGGGATGGATTTGGAAAGGTTTTGAGGGGATTGGTTATGAAAAACTGAAGAGGCATAAAATTTTGGGCAAAATCTTCCGGAAGGTCGCAACAACCTTCTGGAAGGTTAATGCAGACTTTCGGTCCAGCAGGCAAAACCTTCTGGAAGGTTAATGTAAATTGTTATCCAGTAGACAAAACCTTCCAGAAGGTCTATAAAACCTTCTGGAATAATTTTTCCAATGAGTAAAACCTTCCGAAAGGTCTATGCAAAACCTTTCGGAAGGTTTTCCAATAATCTGAAATTTTAAGAATGCATTGTCATGCGTTTAGACTATATGTTCTTTGGTTCCAATGACACAAATGGACCTTAGATGAGATATAATGGGGTACGTTGAGCCTCAATAGGATTAAATAATTAAAGTAAACACGGATCCTCCTGTGGGTCGTAATCCCTGTTACAAGGATGTGATAAACGTGATGTCAGGTTATGCGACAAATCACGGATGTTTCTGCGGGTTGATGGGAGGTCAATGGGACCCCCGATTTTAGGGGCGTCACAGTGAATCATCCTGGAGTATTGGATAAAACTTCATTAAAAAGGAGTCATGGAGGACAACTGGAAAACCAACAAGGAATACCTTCACCACAAGAAGAGGAACCATTTTGGGTATCTGAAGAATTCATATCACAAGAGCAGCAACCACAAGAGGGTCAACCATACATCTCCATGGATGATAGAAATGATAGATGCATCTTACTAGAGGTGGAGAACATTATTACTCAGATTAACCAACGCATAGATGAATATGAACAAAATCAAGCTGAGATTTTGAAGCTACTTCGAGATTGTTTCGGAGAAGGATCTTCTACTTCCTAAATAGACTAGAGATTCTATAAAACAATTTGCTCTCTTTCACTCAACTTTTACTTTATGCACTTGAGCTTTAAATTATTTCATGTTTTGAACATATTTATGTGTTTTAAACTAGTTTATTTATGGAAGTTTTAAGTTAGGAAGACTAGTTCATATGATTCATAGTTAAATTAAGTTAATATTTTTATGTTTTGTGAAAATAGCTTTAATTTGATCACGCGAAATTTTCATACTTTAGTTGTATATTATCTTAATATTTTTGTTTAAACTTACTCTTATAGAGCACGATTAGATTTCTTTATTTTAGAAACCTTGTGAAATATCATACTCTTTACATATTTAGTGGAGATGTATAACCAATTGAAGAATTTGAGCCAATCTTTCTTGGAGAGATAGCTTACATCAACTCAAATAAACATCTTTGATTCTAGGGTAAACTTTCTTTGAATAATCTCATTAATGTTGTCTTGATTAGTACTTGTTAGATTATATTATTAGCATTGTCCTTGAAATTCTTTGATGTAGGATTGATAGAGATGAATAAATTATGGAAAATGACCTTAGGCCATATTTGATTACTCTTGAGCCTTAAACACTTCTTTTACAAAATTATATCCTTAGTCAACCATGATTGAGCTTAAAAGATTATAAAATCTTTTCTAGAAACCTAAAAAAATACCCGAGCCAGAAAAAAATATATACTAGACCTACCTTTGCTACATAATTTTCTTGCACCCTCTTCTAAATAAGCAGGATACATAGAAGCAAAAAGAAAGGGTAGAAAATAACAAAGAAAGACAAAAGAACGAGCCTAGTTCAAAGAAAAGAAAGTTGAAAAAGACTGAAAAGAGCCAAGAAAGTGAAAAATGAGAAAAATAAAAAGAAAGAGTAGACAAAATCTCTATAGAATGAGGTGTGCCACAATACTAAAAATATGGTAGCTTTTGAATCTTATAGACGTCATTTCTTAAACCCTAAAACCAATGGCCACATTATAACCTAAAGAAAGTCCTTTTTGATTCCAGAAATCATGCATCTGTATTAATTCTATCTTATAAAAGGAGAATGTTGACGATGTGTTTGGTATAGTGTTGATATCCACTCATGAGATTATGTCAAATTCAAATTTTATTGAAATATCCGTACTTCAAATACTTACATGTGATATTATTTGCTTTGTTAACAATATTCCAATCACATGTAACTTGTGAGAATAGTCACTATAACGAATATGTATTATTTGCTGAGTGTATTCCAGGAAAGGATTGACATCAAAACTATCATGAAAGATGGTAATATGTCTTGAGTGATTTTTGAAACAAAAGAAATCACCACACACACACAAGTTTGTATAAAAATACATAGATAACGTTACAACTAACGTATGTTACTCTTATAGTGGTCAAAAAAGGAACTATTCTAGCAAGACAGGAATAATATTGATTTAATTATTTTTGTGAAAAAGTATGAATTATAAACTCCTAACTACTGAAGTTTGTAGGTAGCTTCACTGAAAACCTTCATGAGACAAAACTCATCCACTAGGGATCACCTAGGAGTTTAACAGCTTATTGCATATCCAAAATGCAATCATGAAAAAAATCTACGAAAATGATTTTACTTCTGTTTATGTTCTATTTTGTGAAATAGTTTTTATAATCTATCTTTACTAGAGAATAGTAAAGTTTAAGTTGGGGGTGTGATTAACCCTAAGTAGTGTGTAAATTAAAATAATTAAGCAATCAATTTTGTAAGATAAGATAACTAAACATTATGAATTATAGTTTGTGTGTAAATTAAAGTTTTAAATACTTTATGTATAAATTTCAGGGTCAAATGCAGGAATACCAAAAAATACAAGGCAATTTTGCAAGACTTGAAACTATGAAGGACTAAGGTGTAATAAAGAAACATGGACAAATCAAAAGGCGACACTTGGCAAGCCCAAAGCACGACACCTAGCACCACTGTAAGGCTTAACATTTTGGAAGGTAAAGGTGGGGGTTAGGACCCCTGACCTTTTGGAAGGTGGAGGTGGGGGTTAGGACCCCCCTCTTTGCTGAAACTTTCCTCCCCCCATATAAATAGAGGTCTGTGCTTCTTACTTCAAAGAATTCCATTCCAAGACCAACTCCTCCCTACCAAAAGCTAGCCGGCCACCAAGCCTCCATAGACAGAAAATAAAGAGAGAAAAGAGAGAGAGAAAAAGCTATTGAAAGCTAGTCCGTGATACACTTTTACAGTTACTCTATATTTCTACATTTCTGTAGTGTCTTTCTATTTGGATAGTTGAACTGCCGCCACTTTTTTGTCTTGAATGATAATAAAGGTGGTTGTGTTTCAATTGTTCCTTGTGAAAGAATTTTTATTTTTAGTTGTAATGAATATTGCCCACACTCCTTCCTTGTCTGTAGCAATGGAGCGTGAGTAGTCGTTTATACCCTCCAGTGCGAGGGAAACATATGTATACTATTGTTTAGATTATAGAAATGTTGATGTCTTATTTATATTTTATTTATCTATGTATTATATGCTTAATGCGTGATACAGTGATGTGCATAATGCCTGTGTTGTGCCTTGAATTATGTCATCAGTGCATCATAAGATCCACCAATTAAACAACCACGACGTTCCTACCTGTATGGCTTGTTGTCCACTGGAATGCTGAGGATGTTCTACTGATGTGTGGTACAGAACCTAAATGATCCTCATGAATGGCTTGTCCTTCTGGGTTATTAGGGCTATTTAAATATTATATATAGCTATATTGCTAGTCTAACAACCACGACGTTCCTACTGGTATGACTTGTCCTCCACCAGAATGCTGAGGATGTTTAACTGGTATATATATATATCACAGATGACCTATTGGGTAATTCAAGTATTCCTCATGAATGGCTAAGCCTTCTAGTTTACTTGAATTAGTCAATTGGTACATCTATAACCAGCTTTCTTAAGAAGTTGTTGTGTTATGCTATAATACCAACATTCAACCTAAGGCGTGGATGTGTTAGGGTTTATTATGTATGCACTTATAATCATGAGATAAGGTGAATAACTCAAATATTCCTCATGAATGGCTTGTCCTTCTGGTTTGCTCGGGTTAATCAATTGACGTGAATATGACCAGTTATCCTAAGAAGCGGCTGTGTTATGATTTATTACCCTCGGTTAGCCTAAGAAGCGGTTGTGCTATGGTTTGTATATATCAGACCAACCGTTTGACTTGTTAATAAAATGGAAGTTAATCTTGGTACGGTAGCATTTCCAGTATCTAACCAATATAATGCATATGGGACCCTTAAACTGAAGGGTATCTTTTATATTGTTGTTGTTAACATATTTACTTACGCACTTTATTTATTTACTTATGCACTTTATTTAAGTTAAACTAACTGTCAAGCTAAGCTCACATCACAAGATATCAAACATCATATAGCCTCAAACAATAACTTTACTATTTTTTTATTTTAACTACTAAATTACTAAACTCTTCGTGGGATCGATACTTGGACTTAAACTTAAAAAATTATAATTTGACCACTTATACTTGGGTGGATAATATATATAATTCAGACCACTAAAAAGTGTGAATCAACGACCTTGAAATACTTTTCCAAGTAAAACATGACACTCAAAAGACTCCTTGTACTTGGGGAGCACTTTTGTTCACACACATTTTGTATATTTCATTCCACCATTATTCCATTTTTCCTATTTCTTGCATCATTCCAAGGGAGAGTGACACTCCCCCATTGCTATAAGTCATACACAATTGAGGTATGATGTTTAGGGACTAGGAAATAAACGGAAAACATTAAGCAATACCCTGTGACAAGTCTACGGTGTATCAGGAGCTCACAACCATGTTCACACTCAACCTAGTCAAACCAAGCTCTTTACACTACGAGGAAGATTGGAGGAGAGTTGATTTAGCATATCCAACAGGAAATCTCCCATGGATTAGCCAACTAAAAGTTTAGGTACCCATAATAGATGCAAGAACATACACAATGTAAAGAGACATGGTGAAGAAATGAAGATTAAAACTTGTATTAATGCAAAGAGAAGTTAAATTACAAAGACAAGTTCATTTCATACCCAAAAGTAAAGCTTGGAAGGAAAAACCAAAATGTAGACATGGTAAATAGAAGAATATGTAGCTAAACTTGAATACACTTGAAATAAAGGAGATTAAAGTGCAAGAAGTAAAGATTACAAGTGATTTAAAGCTTACTACAATTGAAACAAAGAAGGAAATGCAAAAACCTAACTTTTTCTCTCTCAAACTTCATCTTCTTCCTTGAGCTTCTCCCTCTAAAACTATGTGTGTAGCTGAATAATGGCGTAAGAATGGTTCATTTTCGTCCATCCCCCCCCCCAAAGGCCAGTGAGAGCTAACTTACCATCATTGGGAAGGGATTGGACGAAAATAACACATTTTTGGTAGGGGAAGTAGTAGAAGATTTCCAGTACACAACCTACCAGTAGAACATCAACGGTTTTCACCTGTTTTGGCTTTTTCTTTATTTTTTGGTATCCCAAGCCACCCGTTAAGCCTCCCCTCATTCTTCATTGTCTTTAAGCACTTGATGGAAGGCTTAATACATGCCATTTCCTACTCTTTACCTACAATCATACAAAACTCCATTAATTGAAAGATTAAATACAATTTCACCCCTTTTCTCCACAAAAGCAAGTATAAAATGGGTGCAAAGAGATAAATGATGTGCAATATTTAATGCTTATTAGTAGGCCACTGACTTGATCTGAAATGTGTACACCTAAGTGCAGGCAGTTAAGTTGTAGTTATAATCCAGTGAAGTCCAAAATCGAATTCACAGGGAACTACTGTTGATGTTTTGAAGCAAACAGTGACATAGAGCAAATTGACTGGAACCTTTGAGATTTGAAGTGATGATGATTGTAAAGTTTCCTAGACATAATATAAGATTCTCTCAAATGAAAGAGTCACCCTTTAGCTCGAGGATCTAGAAATGCAGTCAATCATCCGATTGTTATATTTGTACTTGAGAACTCAATTAACCCCTATGTTAACAGCAAGTTAATTGGAGGATAAAGATGGAATGTGAGAATTAAGATCACGGTTCTGATATTTTGTAGAGATTTATAGGAAATGCTAGTGTCTTGACTCAACCCGTCTACGAACAAGCAACTAATTGTACAAGTCATCCAACCTCTATGATATTATTCCATTCTTAGTTAAAGCACAATAATAGTGAAGATTGAAATGTTTTTGTGAAGATTTAGCTTGAGTACTTGCAAAGAACCGATGAATCCTCCTATGCCAAGAGTTAACTTGTCTTAGAAATGACCCATGATTGTACAAAGTACCTTAGTTTTGCTAGATGCATTCAATCCTTCGATAAGCAATCAAACGATAAAGAATTAAGAATAAATGAAATACACAAATATAACTTCCGAATGATTTATACATGTCCATCGCCCCTTTCTAAAGAGTGAATTAGAAACTACTCACTCTTCATGGCTTTGAGAAAGCTAGAAAAGTGAGTGATTCTCATCCCTTCAAGTAGAGGTTATAAAATAAAATACACTACACAATAAGCCTCTCTTCAAGTAAGAATGAGTGAATCACTACCCACCCTTCAAGGCTATAGGAGAGCTAGAAAGACGAGAGAGTTTCACTCCTCTAAGTGAAGAAAGAAGCTTTTACAATGGAAGCTAATGAAAGTGAGAGGGAATAAGGTTTGGATGGTGGGTAGTGGAAGGGTAAAGCTAGGGTTTGGGGTTTTTGAAGGGAGTTGGGCATTTTTTAACTAGGGAAGACAAACTAGGTATTTATACCCAAGCAACAGTTGTTTGAACGTGACTGACATTCGAACGGGCATAGAAGAAATTTTAAAAGACAGTTCGAACGTGAAACTGTCATTCAAACAAAAGTTGGTCCTACTACTTTTGATGTTCTTCAGAGATCAAAGTATTGTAAGCTCCTCTAGTTCAAATGTGAAAATGGTGTTCGAACTTGGATTGCAAGTTCAAACATTCATTTGTCATTCGAACGAAAGGTGCTCTTAGTACTTTTATGTTTCTACAGAGATAAAGTAGTACTGTGAGATTCTAGCGTTGAAACGTGAATTGGCATTTGAACACCAAATCAAAATTTATTTATGTACACATAAATTAAAAGAAGACTACATGCACAAATTGAACTTGAAAAACTATGGCGTGTCAAGATAAGTCCCTACAACGCTACAGGCTCGTTGGTATTTTAGGGCATTCCTTACTCCGCCCACATTTTATTTCAACAAAAAAGGACTTTGTACATCTAACACAAAGATATTTACACTGTTTACAAAAAATTTTAGACCATTAACGTTCATCTAAAAACATGGTTTTCCATAACTTTGTCAAGAAGCATTTTAATCTGATTCTTGCCTTGTCTCCATGTCATTTGAACAATCAGCGACTCTTCCAATTTCTTATTGCACATGACGTGCAAGTACAAGACTGGTATAGTATGGCATCTCAAGATAATCCTTACTCTGCCTATTCACTATCCAGTCTAATTGATCGAGTGCGTGACTGAACATTGATTCGTAACACTGATTGTATTCCTTCATCTGAAAGATCCTACCAAATTTTATGGATACTCCAAGTCATTTGACACGACGACGTTTAGCAAAATTGCTTCTTCCACAAAGTGGTTTGCTTGTCCTTCTTGAATTTCAATTTTTTCTCTCAAATCTTGCTTTTTTCATTATCGCATAATGCACATCAGATGAAAATGTGCGTAGAACGCCTAAATTGAACAAAAAAATCTTATTGTCCATTTTTGCTAAGCTTAAGACTCCCTATCTGATTTTTTAATGTCTGCCAATTAGAAAGATAATTGAAGCTATCTTTAAATACATTATCATCATTTTTTTAAAATACTATAAAGATAGTATAAATATGAAATGTGAGCAAGAAAACTGTTGTAAATACAATCAAGACAAAATACTAAAATCACAAATCTTTGTTAATACGAACTGTATTTCTCACCCCAACCTAAAATAAGCATTGCACCCAATGTGCCGAATTTACCAGTATGTAGAGTGGTTTATGGTTTGAGAGAGAGAGATCCGTTCATATGTCGAAACCCTACAAATAAACTACATATTTAATCATGTTTTTAAAAAATTAGGGTTTTGATTAGCATGGAAACCCTTTTGTGTAAGTGCAAACAGAATAAGGAAACCCATGAGCAATTGTAGCATCAAAATACAAAACATGAAACAAAGGATGGTATTTGTGGAGAGCGTGGCCATGGAGTTTGTAGAGAGTGAATCATTTACAGAGAAAAAGGAAAAAGAAAAAGAAGAAGAAAGGTGGATGGGAAAAGGATTAGGGTTTGGAAGCCTTATAAAGGCATCAGTTCGGGTTGGCTTTGGTTGAACTTATCTTGACCCGATCCTTTTTTGTGTCGGTGATGTGAAACTATTTCCAAGATTCAGGATCCATTAAAAAAAATGGATTCCACATCTTCAACAAACTCTTCATAAAATGGTTTCAAATGTTTATCATTAACAGTAAAAATATTACCATTTGACATATTCTCTACTTCTACTACTCCTTGTCCAAACACTCACCTTACAATGTAAGGTCCAATCCATTTTGATCTCAACTTACCAGCAAATAGGTAGAGCCTTGAATTCAATAGGAGGACTTTATGTGAAGGAGCAAAGGATTTTCTCACAATCTTTTTGTCATGAAAAAATTTCATCGTTTCCTTTGCAATTTTAGCATTGTGATGAGCGCATAATATTGCATATTTAATGGCCTCATTACATGCATTTTAACTCAACTTTGCATTTAAGTACTTAGAGTTAGCTGAATTTATGAATAATGTGGAAATTTTGATGTTGCAGGTAATTATAGCGTAAATGATGAATTTTGGAACCTTGCAACTAAGTGTTGATGAGTGGTGAAGAGATGGAGACATTACACAAGGATTTGGAGGCTTAAAAGTGAAAGAAATCAAGGTAGTATTGGTGCTTGGTAACACAAGCACCCGCACCCGCACCATCTGGTAGTAGTACCTTAGTTTTCCTCCTTTTTGACCATGATCCACTTAGAATCTGAAAATTTTAAAACTTAAAAGTTGTAGATCTGGATGTCCTCTATATTTTTTTTCAAAATTTAAGCTCAATCGGATGGTTGGATTAAAAGTTATGACAATTCTACAAAAATTGGTCCTGAGTTAGCATCTCATTTACGACCCACCAATAGAAGCAACAAAAAGCTACAACTAGGTTTTGTCTATCGGACAAGAAAAAAACTACCAGAAACTTACCAGTAGGTTTTGGCTACTGGAGTAAAACTGACCAATAGGTTTCATCGTTCTACCGA
>CAUOFW020002063.1:0-59024 GCA_963454935.2 Ilex paraguariensis
AGAGTGGAGTAGGTCACTCAGATCGAACCACTATATATCTGTGTGTTTACTACTCCAATATTTACAATTACTGTTATTGATTACTTCATTAAATTGTGTTCACCATTAATCACGCATTGTTACTCATTCGACTGTTGATTTTGCACAAGATTTTTTTGTGCATCATTAATATGAACACTTAAATCATATCATATAATAATAATTACGCCACCAACATAAGACAAAAAAATAACTGACAGTCTACAACCACAGCTGTTATTATAACACCATACGACCTAAGCTTATCCTACACGTAGCTGGCAAACTGCCAACTCTCTCTTTCTCTCTCTCATATAATAGTTTGGACTCGCTTGCCCATCACATAATTGTTCCACTTTAATCAACTGGGGTAGCCCAGTTAGCCTGGGCTTTTGGCTTCCCAGTGGGAGGTTAGGGGTTCAAAGTCTTTGAGCACAAAAAAAAAATGTGGCTTTTGTAGGACAAGATTTCAGTTGTTTAAATGAATCGTATCCAACTTTCTGGTATGTGCCTTGAGTCTACAACGAATTGCAAGTCCTTATTTAAATAGTGTATAAGTTGAGGGACTGATTCACACACCCGAGATTTGCCCTTAATTCTACTCAGAGTCACGAGCCTATGCGACATAAGCTTGCCTCTATTCGTTGAGGATAGGTTATGGGATTTCCCCGTATCCAAAGTAATTGTTCCACTTTTATATCCCATTATCTCCCATGTTTTACTAGATAACTTATAATATAAAATAGAACAAGTTTTAATAATTTCATTCAACGATCTCAGATAGAATCATCAAACGGTTACTAACATCCCTTTAAAATATTCACATTGCACCATGTCTTTTTTGATCAGGCAAGGGAAAGCTAAATTCATTAAGTAGGAAAGTTTTGATTTTCAGGTACGAATTATCCTTAGTATGTAATATTCTTTTTGTGATACCCCTAAAATCGGGGGTCCTTTATCAATTGTTGAACACCTATCAACAAGCGAAAGTACTCATGATTATCGCACAATCCGACGTTACGTCAATAACATCCCCTTAACCGGGATCATAACCCACACATCCGTGGTCCTTTATACATTAGTTCGTCATCATATACATCCCATAGAACATCCTTGAGTAAGAGAAAACAATGCCCAAGAGCTTAGTGAAACTATTCAAAAATTCAAAGTTTAATAAAACCTATTAGTAGAAGTGTTCAAAAACCTACCGGTAGAAGTTGTGCACTGGATTCCTATTTTTAGAAAATCTGTGAAAACCTACAGTAGAAGATGTGCAAGTTCTACGGATAGAAATGCCACTGAAAATGTTCTACCGCAAAAACAATGACGTTTCTACCGGTAGATATGCCTATTGGACCACATCTACCGGTAGAAGAACTCAACCTCCTACTGGTAGGTGTGCTCAGATTTGCATGTTTCACATGTTTTCGATTTTTAATCCACTCCAATCCCTTTCATATCAACCCAACACATGTATAATGAAGTTTTTCATATAAAACATGGTTCATACAATTTCTATTACAATCATTTCCATAGATTCACATGCTCAAAATCAATTTCACAAATGTTTTACAAATATGGTTTAAAAGCCACAAGTCAGCTTTCCTTCATCCTTGAGGTCTTGAGTGAGAGCCTTCCACTGATGTATAGCTCGCACCTAAAATATTTTTCCATAAAGGATGAGCCCCAACCTAGATGCATATGAAATATTCGCATGCAACATTCAACAAGCAACAATCATTCCAATCAAGAATATGCAATTCAATAATAAGAATCACCATGTCATGCCATGAAATGAGATAAGACTCACTTCTGTACATCAACCGAAGCCCTACCGGCTCCCTCAACACATGCAAATGCCATGAGTGCAAATCCGAGCTTTCCAAGCCCCCACCATTAATGTTTCAAATCCAATGATCATTAAATTCCCGGGTTTTTCTTGGGATGGGTATTCATAGACTTCCACAAACGGTCACCTAATCGACACGGCATTTATGGGCTTTCATCAACAGTCTCGCATATGCCAACACACTTTATAGACTCAATACCAATGGAGTACGTATCCAAAGTAACCGGGTCTTACACCCGAGGGATTGTCTAGCCTTTCTTGCTAACTCCGACCTAATTTATAATGCAAACCGTGCAACTCAGCCGGGTCTTTGACCCAACTTTTTCGGATCCATCATCATCCACCAAATGTGGTGTTTGATGACAACTATGCACACACACCCACAAAATGCGATGTCTCCGTGCATATGCAATGTAATACACAATTGTAATATCGAGATCATGTCCAATACGCTATGAATGTCATATGAACCAATTTAACCACATATCAACATATTCCATGACAAATTATATCACAAGCATATAATAACCATAATTCATTACAATATCAATATATCAACAAACATATATCAACATATTCCCAACAACAATGCCCAAGGATGTTGCCACATAATCATGCAATTTACATACTTAATTCTCCAAGATATAATGTAAACACATAGAATGCCTACATATCAAAACTTTCAAGAAATTACAAACTAGCAATTTCTAATTACCAATTCATACTAGAATTGAATTTACCCATTTTCAATACCTATTTTATCAATTTAACAACAATAGACAAGTGCTAAAGATATTTAACAACTTACCCATTCCATATTACAAACCTAGGTTAGAAATAAACCTAAATAGGATGAAAAGTCTACCTCTTGAAACGTAAAATAATCATAGGAAGCTTCAAGAACCCAAAATAAGCTCAAATTCAAACTTTTTCCAAAATCTCGCTTTTAAAACTTCGGTGAAATCTGTCCTTTTTGGTATGGTCGTGTAGCCTACGACGAAGATTCGAGCGATGGGGAGTTGTAAATTGTAGAAAGAAGTTTGAAATTCTCTCTTTTTCCCTCTCTTCCCTCTCCAACGTTGTGTGAGGTCGCCCGACACTCACTCGTCTCATAAAACGCGAAAATCTGACTATCTCGAAATTTGAAGAAAATTGACAGGATAACTAAATTTTGCGAGACGAATCCAACAGTGATGTCCGTTTTGTCATCCGAGTTCTAGAAAAAAAATGGGTTTTCAACCCGCACCAAAGTAACAATTTACCGTTTTACCATTTTTTTATAAAAAGTTCAAATTTACTCTGGTTTTATACTTCTACACCCAATAAAGTAGTGAACTGTTTGAGATTTTCTTTTTCTTTTTTTTGGGTGATTATTTGCATTAAAATGACACAATTTCTAAACAACATAAATTTCAAACAATATAATTATTATTCTAAAAAAGTATGCTCCTGCTTCTAATTAGTAGTGCTTTTCATGTATTGAGAAATGATAATAATAAATGTTTTGATATACATTTTAAACAAAGTATTGGATATTGATGGGATTTTTGGTTTAATGATATTACTTACAGTGAAGACTTTACTTTTTTGAGGTCAATGGTTCAAGTTTGCTCTCCACCCCCAAAAAAAAAAAGGTACTGGTAATTTTTGGTCATGATCATAAGCATTGGCAAAGTTCATAGGTTTGTTGCATGAAATTTATGTTTGCCCTGAGTGGGCTTAGATTGGAGTATCCCCAACTTAGTTTAAACTGGTAATTTGTTTAATACTTGCTAGGCTTCATGTTTTTATGAAATTGATGAAATTTTGGTATCGGATATTACCTGGATAGACGATCCACTTTTCTAAATTTCTAAATCCCTCAGTATTTCTAGTAAATTACATTTGCATAGATAGACTTTAAAAAGGAAAAAAATAAAAAATAATTTTATTTTGGATAATGTTCGGCATTGACAATTTTCAATACGATTTATCAATTTATCATGAAATTGACAAAAAATTAATGAATATGAGTTTAGAGTTAATGAGATTGAGTCATAATTCACTGAACTTGTTAAACCTGTTTAATATATGAGTTTACATGAATTTAATTATATACCATACAAAATCAATTATATAAAACAATACACAAATTATATAGGATTTAAGAATTTTTAACTTTTTAAATACGGATTTTTGAATGAGCAAGTCCTATTAAAATAAAAGGTTAACAGGGTCACTGATCCAATCCATCTCCAGTGCGGCAGTGCCCAAGTTCGTCTTTTGATTTTTCTTTCTGCCCAAGTCGATATAATATATATATACTAGTTAATACCCGTGCCTGAAGGCACTTGTGTAACACAAAACAATTGTCATTAAAGTAAATAATATTTAATAAAACTCTACTAATAACATTTAAATTTATTTAAACCAACCTCAAAAGAGTCAAATGGAACAACCAAGGACAATAAGAAAAAATGAGTACCAATATAGAAAACTTGTGATAATAAGCATGGTTGCCCACAAAAAGTAACAACAAACAACAAACTGAAATGAATACGTAGGAATAGTCATCCTATCTCACCATAGGTGATCACTTAGAAAGATTTTTACCACATACTAACAACAGTAATGCTACTTCCAAAAAGGGCAATACAATATGCTTGAATCACAACAATTAATCCAAGCAAACTCATATCCCTCCAAGGATAGTATAAAATTTGCTTGAATCATTTCAACAAATCAAAGCAAACTTGCACTACTCCACTTTAACCAATTAATTGATACCAAAACAAATCAAAATAATCAATAAATAAAGCAAGCAATTCCCTAGCAAACCCCAATGAATAAAGAAAGTACAAAACTAATGGGCATTCTAATTATTATGCAGTGCTGATGACATGAAAACAAACTACAAGCAACTTAAGTTCATAAAACTCACAATATAAAAATAGATACAAAAAAAAATCCTGCAGATCATAAGTGAGAGAGATAGCGAGACTCACCTAAAATCTTTGAAATGAACCCCCAAGACTCTACATTTAGTTATACCATTGCAGTAAAACCCACAAACCATTGCACTAAAACTTGCAACAAAACCCATTGACAAATGCAATGCGAATGAGCATAAGCACACAATTAAAAGAAACTAAAGTGATGCAAACAGACCCACAAAAATAAGAGACAAAAAATCTATATAGATTGTAAGAGAAAAGAAGAGAAGAAGGGGGAGGCTCACCTTGAATCGATTTGGCACTTCAATGCCAAAGGAAACACAATTTTTCTAGCTGTAAGAAAGATTTGAATCCATCTTTACACTTATAGTATACCGGTAATCCTCAGCACAATGCTTTCACTTGCCAATATTCAGATTAAAGTTAATGGATGCAAAACTGTGCTATTGAACACTGAAAGTCGATTTATTGCCCAATGCCAATGCAGAAAAATCCTTCACTTCAAAAAAATTGAAAGCCATTAGGATGAGTAAGCAAAGTATACACATCACATTACAAAAAAGAGTAGACATGCCAAATGTACCCAACTCAAGTTTCGAAAGAAAATGGCAGCATCCAAAACTACTTAACCTTTATTTTTAACGAACCTCAAAATACCAAGCAATAACCAAGTTGACAGAAAATACATATAACAACCATTAAATCCAAACCTCATGACCCTCCTATGCTCATTTGGCAATCTCCACATAATTCATATGATGTAGATCATATTAGGGAAGAATTAGGGATGAGAAGGGAAGAAGAAAGAGATGAAAAGAAGAAGAAGGAGATAAGAATAGAGAGAATTTTAGAAAGAAGATTCAATATTAATAATCAATAATCAAAGTCTAGTCCCTCAACAAATATGTATCCCCTATATATATAAGGAATTCACAAATCCTATATATATAAGGAGACCACAAACCCTAAAATAAATAAATAATCAAAATGACAACTAAACTCTTAAAAGTTAAAAGAAATTACTTAAAAGTTAAATATTAAAAGTATCTAAATAACTATCATAATTAATCTATAATATCTATCCAATTCCTACACGATCCCCATCATAATGCCATGCTTGAAGCTTCAAGAGGCACTATTGCAACTGCAGTAGACAAAAATAAGAACTTTAACAGCCTACTCAAAATTGCCTATCAAAACAAAACAAATTTTTACCCAAAACCAGACTTAAAAAAATAATAATAATAACATAGAAAAGCATCAAGGGCAATTCTTAGATGACACCATGATACAGACCTCCCTACTTATGCAACCTACTTGACTCCAAGCTAAAATGCACTCGCAACCTTGACCCTCCATAGGCAACAAACAAAAACATCCTATATTGTTAGATACGGAGACTGTAAGATTGTTTCATATCAACCTACGTGCTTTTTCTCACAAACATTTTGTCAAACACCTTATGTCCATGCCTGAAGTAAAGGTTGTAAACAAAAAATTCAAGCCATTATACCCATGAAAAATCATATCAATCAACAAAAAATGAAAAATAAAGCCTAGGATTGTATGATTAAAACATAGTAACTTTAGGAGACTGATGGTATAGTTGATGTAGTTCCTAACCAAGCCCAATGATAGTATACGTTGCGGGCCACCTATGCAACGTATGAGGTGTAGACTGATCCAAATTGTAATGAAATGCTTGTGAAAATTTCTTCCTCCATTATTCAAGATTTAATCCTTGAAAAATTCTCATAAAATTTCAGAAAAATACCACATCAGAAACAAATCTTAATTCATAAGCCCAATTGACCCAAAAAGTCAATCCATGATTAATCAAAAAAGTTAATCCAAAATTAATCAGAAAGTTGATTAAAACAGAAACCTTGGAGATATGACCTTAAGTTTGGCTTCAGTCGCATCGAGCATTGGAGCTTTCCGTGTAGCTTTGATAGCCTTCCGTTGACGAAAAGCCTTTTGTTTGACCCTTTTCTTTCTCCTTCTGATTCCAATCCATCCACCTTTTTACTCTTGTGTGTGCATGTGTTTGGTGTGAGTATATGTGGGAGTGTTGTTAGTATGGTGCATGAGTGAGAGAGATGTAGAGAACGTGTGTGTGTATGAGAGAGAGAGAGATGTTTTGTGTGTGTGCTGTGAGGTTAGAGAAAGAACAAAGAGATAGAGAAGACTAACCTGAGCCCATGGTAGATTTGGGTGTGGGTGTTATAGGAGCAGAAAGAGGTGGAGAGATAGAAAAATGGGGGAAACATGCCTGGTGTTCTGGTGGCGGGATCCAGTAGGTCTCATATGGTGGTGGCTGAATGGGTGAAAAGGGATGCAAGAAAAGAGAGATGGGAGGAGAGGCGTGAGAGATTGGGATAGAGGGAGAGGCGTGAGAGCTTGGGAGAGAGATGGAGAAGCGTGAGTCAGGAAATGTGGTTGGGCGGGAAAATAAAATTCAGTATTCACTCTGATCCGTTAGATCAAATTTTTTTAGATAATTTGAATCGTCTTTTATGTTGGAATTACGTTGTTCGTTGGATGTGTTTATATTTTGTTTCAAAACGATCTGGACCTTTTTTCGTCTTTAAATTCAAACTTAGTTCTACGTTATTTATATAGATATACTGGATAAGGATAAAACATCCCTTAATATCTACATTAAAGCAAAAAATTTTCCCCTAGTGAGTGAGAGGTGTTCGTTTTCCTTGTGGTTCTTGAAGGTCCAACTCCATCAGAAGGCTACCCAGTAGCTAAATCTACTACTCAATAGCTCATGCTAGTAGCCACCCTATGGACAGCTTGTTGGTGGACTGGTTGGCGGTGGACAGGTGAAGCTTTGACAAAGCTTGTCCAAGCTTTAAATTATGTTTCTTTCTCCTTGACTTATTTGGCCAAAAAACTCCCTATAAATAAGAAGCTTAGTGAAGGCAAATGGTATGGTTCAAGTTCAGTGAGGAAGAAACAGAGAGAGAGAGAGATTTGGGAGAGATCTCAATGAGAATTTTTTTTTGTAATAATTCTTATATTTTATTTTCAGAGAGAAATAGAGATATTCTCTTTGTTTATATATTGTTTGTGGTATTTTTCTGGCCCTGAGTATCCAACAAGTGGTATCAAAGCTTTGGTTGGGTCGCCGAAATTTTTTTCTAACTCAATGTTTTGGTTTGTACGGGTTCTAAACGAACTCAAAATCAAATTCTGATTGCACCGTTGGATTCCTCTAGTCGAAACAAGTCGAACCCCATTGGCCTCGCATCAATCCGACATTGTACGCGCTCTCACGGTCCTCGCGGGAGTTCGTCGAAAAGTTTACCGGTCACCGGAGTTACTATCGGAGCTCACCAGAGCTCGTCGGAGATTCTGCCGGCAGTTCGCCGGACCGGTGACCGGAGGAAGGTTGAAGACGATGGAATATTCCATTCCGTTAAAGAATATTCTATCTCAGTTAAAGCATATTCCCAAAGCATATTCCATCCACAGAATATTCTTAGAGAATATTCCATCCAGGGAATATTCTGTCACCGTCAGCATATTCCGTCAAGTCTAACAGAATATTTCGTTAAGTTACCAAAAATTTTCTGAGTCAATTTCTGAGCTCATTTTAGCTTCGTTTTTGGTGAACCAAGACTCTTTCCCAGCTATTTCAACCGTTCCGGACGCAACGGCGCACTCCGTTTTACAAAATTCAACCCCAAAAATTTTTGATTGAGACATTTAGAGCCTAAAAACTCAATATGTTCACAGAGGAATCAACATTGGGAGCCATGATCAAACTCACTGCCTCTAATTATACACTTTGGAGACCTTGGATGGAAGATCTCCTAAGTTGTAAAGACTTGTACGATCCCTTGGAGGCAGAAAGGTGTAAATCCAAATTCGACAAAAGAAACAGAGTGGAAAAAACTTAACAGAAAAACCATCGGTCAAATCAAGCAATGGATTGACCACAGTGTATTCCACAATGTTGCACAAGAGACTGATGCACATGTCCTCTGGAAGAAGCTGGAAGACATGTACCAGGCCAAGACTACTCGAAATAAAGCCCTTTTGATGAGGCGGTTTGTGAATCTAAAGTTAAAAAGTGGAACTTCAATTGCCGAGCACACTAGTGAGTTCTAGAGTCTAGTAAATCAATTATCATCGATAGAGTTGAATCTGGGAGATGAAGTACAAGCTCTCTTACTTCTCAGTTCTCTACCAGACAGCTGGGAGACGCTGGTAGTCTCTCTCAGCAATTCGGCTCCAGGAGGCAAACTTACCATGTCAATGATTAAGGATGCCCTATTCAATGAGGAGGCCAGGAGAAAGGATGTTGGCATTGACCAGTCAAATTCCCTCTTCATTGAGAGCAGAGGTAGACATCAAGGAGGTAGTAGAGGCAGGGGAATAGGAAGAAGTAAGAGTAGAGGAAAGTCACAAGATCCAGGGAGATCAAATGACGGAGGAAGACCTACATACAAGTGTTACCATTGTGGCTTGCAAGGTCACATGAAGAAAAACTGCCGCAAGTTGCTACGAGAACAAGGCCAAGGCAATAATCAATCGAAGAAACAGGACGAAGAGACACTAGTCACTCTCGTAGAAGACGTGGTTATCCTTTCTGTCAATGAGGAGACATGCCTTCATTTTTCCAACCATGACGCTGAGTGGGTGGTAGATACTATAGTTTCACACCACACCACTTCTCACAGTGATTTCTTCTCGACATACAAAGTCGGAGACTTTTGTACGGTGAGGATGGGAACACCAGTTCTTCCAAGATCATGGGAATTGGTGATATTCAAATAAAAACAAATGTTGGGTGTATATTGGTATTGAAGGATGTCCGACACGTGCTTGACCTTCGGCTAAATCTACTTTCTGGGATAGCCCTCGACAAATAAGGCTACGATAACCACTTCAGCAATGACACATGGAAGCTTACGAAAGGTGCCTTGGTTGTCGCCTGAGGACATATTTGTGGCACGTTTTATAAGACCCATGTGAAGGTTTGCTCAGACAGCCTCAATACAGTTGAAAATGAGGCTTCACAAAATCTGTGGCACCAGAGACTTGGTCACATGGGAGAAAAAAGATTATTTACCTTGGCAAAGAAGAATCTCATCACAGTTGCCAAGGATGTTGCACTAAATCCTTGTGATCATTGCTTGTTTGGTAAACAACATCGAATCTCGTTCAGTTCCTCTATGAAGAGGAGATCAGAGTTGTTAAACCTGGTATACTTTGATGTTTGCAGTCCTCTGGAGGTGGAATCATTGGGCGACAACAGATATTTTTTGACCTTTATTGATGATGCTTCACGGAAGGTATGAGTGTACTTCCTAAAAACGAAGGACCAAGTGCACGAATGCTTCAAAAAATTCCATGCCATGGTAGAGCGAGGAACAGGAACGAAGCTAAAGTGTCTCCGAACAGACAATGGAGGCGAATATACTTCCAGAGAGTTTGAAGCATACTGTGGAAATTATGGTATCAGACATGAGAAGACTGTTCCACATACCCCACAGCACAATGAAATAGCAGAGAGGATGAATTGAACCATTGTGGAAAGAGCTCGATGCATGCTCAGTATGGCAAAGCTGCCAAAGCCATTCTGGGGTGAAGTTGTTCGTACCGCATGTTATCTGATAAATAGATCACCGTCAGTACCATTGAATTTTGATATTCTGGAGAAGGTGTGGTCTGATAGGAATCCTACTTATTCTCACTTAAGAATTTTTGGGTGCAGAGCATTTGCACATGTATCCAAGGAACAAAGGCAGAAACTTGACGTCAAGACCACTCCGTGCATCTTTATAGGCTAGGGAGATGAAGAATTTGGATACAGATTGTGGGACTCAAAGGCCAAAAAGATCATCAGGAGTAGAGACGTGGTGTTCCATGAAAACCAGGTATAAGAGGATTTTGAAAATCCCACAAAGTCCAGCAGTTCTAGTTCCAGTGCACAGGAAATTGTTTCAGACCCTGCACCATTACAATTCGCCACAGATAATGACAAAGTGCAGGATGAAACTACAGAAGCAGAGCAAGATGATGATTAAGGTGTTGAGTAGGGGGAGCAACAACCCCCTCCACCAGATGTTGCAGGACCATCACATCAGCCAGAGGATGGTGTACCTCATATAGCTGACGAGCCTCAATCACAAAGATCCGAAAGAGGATGCATTTCGTCGAGTAAATATCCGGAGTCAGACTATATTCTGCTTACTGATGAGGGGGAGCCAGAGAGCTTCCAGGAGGCACAAGCTCATACGGATAAAGACAAGTGGATGCAAGCCATGCAAGATGAGATGGATTCCCTGTAGACAAATCAAACCTATAAGCTTGTGAAACTTCTAAAAGGCAAGAAAGCACTGAGGAATAAATGGGTGTTCAAGCTGAAGAAAGATGGCAGTGGGAAATTGGTGAAGTATAAAGCTCGATTGGTCGTTAAAAGATTCCAACAGAAGAAAGGTATTGACTTTGACGAGATTTTCTCACTAGTTGTTAAGATGACCTCAATTCGAGTCATTCTCGGATTAGTAGCCAGTTTAAACTTAGAGCTTGAACAAATGGACGTGAAAACTGTATTTCTTCATGGAGAACTAAATGAAGAAATCTATATGGAACAACCGGAAGGTTTCGAAGTTCCAAGAAAGAAAAATCTGGTCTGCAAGTTGAAGAAGAGTCTATACGGCCTCAAACAAGCGCCCTGACAGTGGTATAAGAAATTTGACTCATTCATGGTGGGTCAAGGCTACAAGAGGACTGCTGCAGATCAGTGTGTTTACATTCAGAGATTCTCGGATGGCAATTTCGTTGCACTCCTACTTTATGTTGACAACATGTTGATCGTCGGAAAGGATGTAATAAAGATTAGCCAGTTGAAGAAGGAACTGTCCAAGTCCTTTGACATGAAGGACTTAGGCCCAGCTCAGCAGATATTAGGCATCCAGATTGTTCGTGATAGGAAAACCAAGAAATTGTGGCTATCACAGGAGAAATACGTTGAACGGGTGATCTAGAGGTTCAACATGAATACTGCCAAGCCAGTCAACATCCTACTAGCTAATCATTTCAAGTTGAGCAAGAATTTATGTCCCTCATCAAAGAAGGAGATAGAAGATATGACACTGATTCCTTACTCTTCAGCAGTTGAGAGTCTAATGTATGCAATGGTGTGTACAAGGCCAAATATTGCCCATGCAGTGGGTATGGTGAGCAAATTCTTTCCAATCCAGGGAAAGAACACTGGGAGGCAGTCAAGTGGATTCTCAGATACCTTAAGGGTACATCGAAAAAATGTATGTGTTACGGGGGAGTCGAACCAGTTTTGGAAGGCTATACAGATTCAGATATGGCAGGAGATCTTGATGGTAGAAAATCTACATTAGAATTTATGTACACTTTTGTAGGGGGAGCTGTGTCATGGCAGTCAAGGTTGCAGAAATGCATAGCTTTATCCACGACAGAGGCAAAGTATATTGCAGCAGCGGAAGCTGGTAAGGAAATGTTGTGGTTAAAGTGGTTTCTCCAAGAACTAGGTATTAAGCAGAAGGAATACAAGGTGCATTGCGATAGTCAAAGTGCTCTGGACTTGAGCAAGAACTCAATGTACCATTACCAGACGAAGCATATTGATATTCGCTATCATTGGATACGCGAAGTGATGGAGCAACAATTATTGAAACTAGTGAAGATCCACACAAAGGAGAATCCAGTAGATACGTTGACAAAGGTCGTCACTCGGGAGAAGCTTGAGCTGTGCAGAGACATAGCTGGGATGAATGTCTAATTACATTCTCATTTGCTGGTTTTGGAGGGGGAGAATTGAAGGTCCAACTCCATCAGAAGGCTACCCAGTACTGAATCTACTACCCAGTAGCTCATGACAGTAGCCACCCTATGGACAGCTTGCCGGTGGACTGGTTGGCGGTGGACTGGTGAAGCTTTGACAAAGCTTGTCCAAGCTTTAAATTGTGTTCCCTTCTCCTTGACTTATTTGGCCAGAAAACTCTCTATAAATAGGAAGCTTAGTGTTGGCAAATGACATGGTTCAAGTTCAGTGAGGAAGAAACAGAGAGAGAGAGAGATTCGGGAGAGATCTCAGTGAGAATTTTTTTTTGTAATAATTATTGTATTTTTATTTCCAGAGAAAAATAGAGATATCCTCTTTGTTTATATCTTGTTTGTGGTATTTTTCTGGCCTTGGATATCCAACAGTTCTCTGGGTTTGTTAGTGTACAATGAGTCGTTCCCACCGCAGCGGAGGAGGTAAGTGGATTCTTGTATCATGTTTCTTTCCGATTATACCTCTTATGATTTTATCTATGAATGACGAGTTTATGTATAACTGTTTTACCATTATCGTTTGATGATTTGTATGTGGGCGTGGGTTTGTCTGTTTGTGGTTCTCTCTTTGGGGTTTATTGTTGTTGCGCAGTTGTTTAAATCGGTTTTCCGTCTTGTTGGGTGTTAAAATTATTCCATTCCTTGTGAGCCTATGTTTTGATCGTGGAGGTATGCTATACTGGGAACACAAAGTTTTGATGTTGTCAACCAATTTTATTTCGGAATTATTGCAACCATTAATTAGTCCCTTTGGGTGAATGTGCATTTGATTTGAACTGGTTTTTTGATTTCCTCTTTATTGAAAATGAAATTGTTTTCATATCTGAAATTTTTGTTTATTCTCTTTCGTCTCCAATTTTCTATCTACTCAAGCTGAATAGCTTTGAAGGAAAACATGCTATTGTTCTCATATTTGAATTCATTTTTTATGTTTTCTTTTATCTGCTTCAATTTCTATCCACTCAAGCTGAATAGATTTATGATTATGGTAATCATCTAGTGGACTGGGTTGTGCTTTTTATTATATCTTGTGTGTGCAAGATCCTGCACAATATAAAAAACGGGAACAACTCTCTCCCTTGGTGAACTTCGAGTGAGCTGGTTGAGTGACCAACCACGCCGCTTGGAACAGCCTGCGAGGTCCGGTGGTAACCTGGAACGGCAATGGGAGACCCTGGGTGAGCGGGAGAACGATTCAGTAAGGCTGAAAGAGGATCCTGGAACAAAGAAGAACAGGTTAGAAGGGCGCCGGAGTGTTTTCCGGCGTATCCCCTCCGACGGTCTAGTCAGTCTTTGAGTGAGAGAGAGGAAGGAGAAAACACTGAGAAGGATATATTGTAGTAGAGAGTTTGTGATTTCCCTTTTTTTTTCTCTTGCCTTTTGCAAGGAGTATTTATACCTTAAAAGCTCATGATTGCTGTCAGTGTGGTCAGTAGGTGATCATTAGGTGCAGGTTGCGTGTGCATTGATTCTGATGAGGAATGTCTTCTCTAATTGACTGCTCGGGGTCCCGAGCAATTAATGTCGAGTCGTCGGGATGCCGATGGTCCAATATGCTCCTCTCGGGGAGGATGCAATAAATGCTTTGTAATAGGAGTATTTATTGCCTTTCACTTCCGAGCCTTACCGCATTGAATGCGATCTCATCGAGGGAATGGTGCAATTAATTGTTTGCTTTCCCAAAGCGCGTGTCAGCAACAACATGCGGTTTGTCTGTTTTTGATGTGATATCATATGCCACGCGTCCATCACGTATTGGCTATGACCTCTGTATTCCAGTATGTTCTGACATTACTTGTGTAAGACGAGGTCATGATGAATAGTCTAGACTGGCATAGGCTGATGACCCGTACGTCAGTAGCTTTATCCTGGAGTAGAGAAAGCGTCCAGGACGGAGTAACTCTCGGCACCGAGGAAAGGCTCACCTCGGGGACCGAGGGTGGTATGTTTCCGAGGTACATGGGTGACCGAGGACACGTGTTGTTGTATAATACACCGAATGCATGATCCTATATGAGAGGTACCTCGGGGGCGAGGACATTCGTTGCCGATGGTGCTTAAATCCGAGCAACACTGTTCCAGCAAACCGAGGACACGTGTCTTCATCATAGGGCTTTTCAGAAGAGTCCCATCAACTGCCCCCCAGCCTTCGATCTTCTGACACCGAGGACACGCGTTGTAAGGAGACGAAGGGTTTTCCAACTGCCATCCGTCCTTCATTATGGCCTCGAGCCGCTTTCCCCGGCTTGGGATGTCGTGCGCATTAAATGCGCCGTTTCGGTTCTCCCGCCCAATGATGAAAATTTCCCCCTATATAAAGGGGGTTCTTCTCTGGTTTCCATCGTTTTGCCATTTCGAACTTTTATCCAGAGTACGCCTTTCTTGATCTTTCGCCGGAGTTCTTGTCTCTTCTGTCGACTGCCCTTTCTCTCAAAATCTCAGAGCCAGCAGATCCATTGTTGATTTCCTGAACTTTCTGGAGGGAGTTGTTTTAAGGTTTTTTCCAGAAAAAACTCCATTTTTGACGTTCGGGTGAGTTTCAGAACCCTCTTTCTTTTCGTCCTCCTGGCCTTTTTGTTTCCCGATTGACTGGAGGTGTCATCCGCTCGACACGTCGTGATTTAAACCCTCGGGAAACTTCCTCAGGGGTTTTCAAGAACACATACCCTCTTCTTCTTCTTTTTTTTTTAGTTATGCCTCGTCGTCGCCCTGCTCCCGAGAATCCTCAGGTTGGTCCTTCGGGGTCAGGGAAATACAAGGTGAAAGGCGAGGAGCAGATCGATAGGTTTAGGGCCAAGTACGGCATTCCTCCGTGTGTAGACGTAGTGGATTTTAACCCATTGTTGCACTCATCTACCTTCGGGGCCGAGGATGCCATGCCTTTCTATACCAAGGCCATCATAGAGGGTGGAATTAGGTTTCCTTTACCCCCTCTGCTTCTTCAGTTCCTCTCTCGCTTTCGCCTCTTCCCCGGGCAATGCTGCCTTAATGTCTTTCGAATAATCATGGGGGTCTTAGAGCTCAATAGGCGCCTCGGGGTGAATATTGGGCTCAATGATCTCCTTTTCTGTTACTCCCTCCTTAGAGTCATGCCTCACCAACACTTCTACCTCAAAGCCAGGGACCCTTCCATGTACCTTGTAACCCATCTTCCTGACTCGGACAAGGGGTACAAGGACGATATCCTAATCTTCAAGGGATCTTGGCAGAGAGGTGTTGGTCCCGAGTACAATGACTTATTATGCCCTCTGGAATGGAGAACGACAAGTACGTCGGTTCCTTCGGGTTCTTTATTTGTTTCTCGGGACTTCTCATGTTTATGACAATCTTTTTTGTTGTGCAGATATTCCTTCTCGGGAAACAGCTCCTCCTCCTCGGTCGCTGGTGAACTTTGCCGACCTGATCATTGTTTGGAGGTTCACGGGTGACAACGGGTTTGGCCGTGCTGCTCATATCCTGCTGAACTATACCCCCGGGTATAAGAAGTTTTCGCAGCTTCCGCAACCTTTTGAGCCTTCGCAGTGGTCTGAACTCTATGACCAGGCGGTGAGGCTAGAGGTTGAGGAAGATTTGGAGGAAGACCCGGATCGGGCCTCAGAGGCAGAGGTAGAGGGAGTTGCTGAAGAGGTCGGGGTCAGAGAGGACGTTGCTTCTTCGGACGCCGAGGTGGGGACTTCGGGAGGTGACTTGTGGCCTGACTTTCAAATTCTTCAATCTCTGGACGCCGAGGACGCGCTTGAAGTCGCGATGTCAAACACTCCTCGTATTGACCTCGGGTTCTTAAGGCAGAGACAGGCCTTTGCAGCTGGGAGAGGTCGAGGAACGACCGGAGGCACCCCTTCTGTAGGGACCAGTTCCACCCTATCATCAAGGGTCCTTGGTCGGGGTCAGGTACGAGACCGGGACCCTTAGGTGGAGGAGGAAAGAAGGGTCAAGCATCGGCATGACGGTCTTGGCCGAGGATCCAGGGCACCTCCCGCTCAGCAGCAAAGCGGGAGGGGTCGTGGATTACCGCCCGCTCCTCCGCAACAGCAGCAGCAGCAGCAGCAGCAGCAGCAACAGCAGCCCCGACAGCAACAACAACAGCAGCAGACCCCTCCTCCCGTTCCGCCTCGGGTGGAGGCCGCGGAGTAGAATCCCCGAGCCACTGATCACATGAGCCGAGTGATCAGGGTCGACGATTCTATTCTATCGGATCCTCATGTCGCTAATGCAGTGAGTGAGACACTGCACTTCGAGGCCGACATGGAGGCTCATAGGGGGCGATCAACCAACGTGTTGTTCCGCTCCATCATCCAGAACTCCCTGGTGGTGAGTTTATTTTTGCTTTGGTTTCTTCACTCTTGTTTTCCATTTTTGTGATTAACACTTCTTCGTTCCTTTGTAGGCTACCCAGCAGATCTCCGTCATAGCTGCTCGGTACCACGGGTCTAGGATGGACCTCCAGAGGGCCCGAGGTCAGAAGGAGGAGGCGGAAGCGGCCCTCGCCCGGGCAATGGAGGATGTAGCTGCCCGGGATTCTACCCTGGCGGGGCAAGCTGCTCAAATAGAGCAACTCCTCAAGGACGCCGAATCGGCCAAGGTGGGCGCTGAAAAACTAAGTGCCGCACTTGCCGATGCTGAGAGGAGGATTACTGAGCAAACGCAGCGGCTTTCTGCTGCGGAGGAGAGGGCAGTGGGCTCCGAGGAAAGCTGTCTGGCCCTTACCCAGGAGCTAGATAGGATCAGGGCCGAGGAGCTGAACCGAAAGTCGGAGGAACAACTCTTGGAGGAGTTTGCCGATGACGTGCTCCCCGCTCTTGAAGAAAACAGCAAAGAGTTCTTCAAGAAAGGGTGGGACGAGGCGCTCCAGGCTGCTGGAGTCCCGTTAGACTCCCCTCTCTTCCAAGTGCACAAGTATGTGCCCTCGGCAGAGATGGCACAGGCAGAAGCACAGGTTGCTGCCGAGGATGAAGCCCCTACGCCGATGCAGACCTCGGCTGATGCTCCCGAGGCGGTGATAGTGGACTTGTCCGAGGACGCTCCGTCGGAACATGCTCCTGAACCTCAAGTTGCTCAAGCTGTTCCCGCTGCCGAAGTTCTTCTCTTGCCTGCTCCAGAAGCTTCTCAACCATTTATCGCTGACTCGCCCTCGGCTGAAGTTCTGGAGGTGCCTGGAGCCCGATGAAGCTGCTTTGTTTTTTACTGATTGTATCCCTTCTGCTTTCCTTTTGTAGCCTTCGGGGACGCAAAGCCCCTATTTTTGGAAATAACAAGTTTTTCTTTCCTTCTTCTGTGTACAGTAATGTTTTGCTTTTCTTTACTTCTGTGTAGAATAAATCATAAGTATTTTTGAACTGTCTTCGGGGCGTGCTGGCCCGTTCCGGAGGCAAGATCTTGTATCTACTCTGGGGACTGGAGTGCTTGTGTTTTGTTCCCAGGGCCATGTTCTTTATGGATGCTTGTTCCTGCATTTGCTTCGGGGACAGGAGTCCTTGAACTCTGTCCCCAGGGCCGTACCCTTGCAGGAGGCTTGCTCCCGTATGTGCTTCGGGGACGAGAGTCCTTGAACTCTGTCCCCAGGGCCATACCCTTGCAGGAGGCTTGCTCCTGTATGTGCTTCGGGGACGAGAGTCCTTGAACTCTGTCCCCAGGGCCATACCCTTGCAGGAGGCTTGCTCCTGTATGTGCTTCGGGGACGAGAGTCCTTGAACTCTGTCCCCAGGGCCATACCCTTGCAGGAGGCTTGCTCCTGTATGTGCTTCGGGGACGAGAGTCCTTGAACTCTGTCCCCAGGGCCATACCCTTGCAGGAGGCTTGCTCCTGTATTTGCTTCGGGGACAGGAGCCTTTGAACTCTGTCCCCAGGGCCATACCCTTGCAGGAGGCTTGCTCCTGTATGTGCTTCGGGGACGAGAGTCTTTGAACTCTGTTCCCAGGGCCTTACCCTTTATCTTCGTTTGGCAAGCTCTTGAGGGAGAGAGTACTTCAAAAGTAATACTTCTTTAGATTCATAATATTCCATGGTCGTATTACAATTTTTCCACTCATGTCTTCTAATCCGTACGACCCGGCGCCTCCGACTGATATCACTTTGTAAGGCCTTTCCCAGTTAGGTCCCATCTTTCCCTCTGTTGGATCCCGGGTATTGGCCGTTACCCTTCTGAGGACCAGATCGCCTATCCGGAATTCTCGAGTCTTGACCCTCCTGTTGTATAGTTGGGAGATCTTCTCTTGATACTTGGTTATCCTCAAGGCGGCTTCCTCCCTTCTTTCTTCCAGTAGGTCCAGATCCAATCCCAGTTGATGATCATTTCCCCCTTCATCGAAAGCTTGGGTCCTTATGGTCGGGAGCCCTACTTCGAGGGGTATGATCGCCTCCATCCCGTATGCCAGGGAGTAGGGGGTTTCGCCTGTCGATGACCGAGGGGTTGTCCTGTACACCCATAAAATGTTTAACAGCTCTTCCGCCCACTTTCCCTTGGCTTTCTCCAACCTCTTCTTGATCCCATTGATAATTGTCTTGTTGGAGGCCTCCGCCTGCCCATTGGCTTGAGGGTAAGCAGGGGTGGAGTAGAAGTTTCGGATCCCAAGTTGTTCGCAGAAAGACTTGAAGCGCCCGCCAGTGAACTGTGTCCCGTTATCCGACACCAGTGCACGAGGAATCCCAAACCTGACGACTATGTTCTCCCAGACGAACTTTTTGGCGTCTATGTCTCGGATATGACTCAACGGTTCTGCCTCTACCCACTTGGTGAAGTAATCTGTCGCCACAATGAGGAACTTTCTATTTCCCGGAGCCTTAGGTAGGGGTCCAACCAAATCGAGTCCCCATTGGGCGAATGGCCAAGGGCTGGTGAGGGGGTGTAAGTCCCCCGCGGGCTGCCTGATTGCTGGGGAGAACCTTTGGCACTGGTCACATTTTTGGACATATGCGCGCGCATCCCTTTGCATTCGCGGCCACCAATATCCCTGAGACATAATGCGGTGCGCCATAGACCGCCCCCCAGAGTGCCCCCCACATATTCCTTCATGTACCTCATACAGAAGGTCTTGTACCTGATCTTCTTGGACACATAGCAAGTACGGCCCCGAGAAAGACCTCCGGTAAAGCTTCTGATCCGAAGAGACCCAAAATCTTGGGGCTTTGAGTCTTATCTTTCTAGCTTCCTTTGGACACTCCGGGAGATCTCCCGTTGTTAGGAACTTGACAAAGGGATCAATCCAACTGAGCGGCTTGGGCGCGTCCTGGATGACCATCGCCTCGAGAGTATGGTCTATGCAGGATGTGGGAAGATACTCAATGGTGATCCTGCGCGACTGGGAGGAGTCCACTGCCGAGGCTAGACAAGCCAGGGCGTCGGCATGTGTGTTTTTGTCGCGGGACACCTGCTTGATTTCAAACCGGGCGAACCTTTGGATTAGGGTCGTTGCCTGGTGATGGTACGCCTTCATCCTGGGGTCCCTCGTTTCGAATTCTCCATTGACTTGATTGACCACCAGCATAGAATCGCAATGCACGATCAAATTGGTAACTCCTGTTGCCTCAGCTAACTGAAGTCCTGAGATGAGTGCCTCATATTCAGCTTCGTTATTCGATGCCTTGAATCCCAGCCGGATGGCCTGCTCCGCAATAATCCCATCTGGAGAGGTCAGCAAGACACCGATTCCAGATCCCTTGCTATTTGACGAACCGTCCACACACAAAAGCCATGGCGATCCTTCAACATTTGTTGGAGACGCTAAGTTGGGAGGAGGCGGTCCTTCTAGAACAGGATGCTCCCCCGAAAACTCAGCTATGAAGTCTGCCAGTATTTGTCCTTTTATTGCAGTTCGGGGTTTGAAATGAATGTCGTGCTCCCCCAACTCTACTGCCCATTTGGAGATCCTTCCGGAGAGTTCAGCTTTCCTCAAAATTGCCTTCAAGGGCTGATCAGTTAGGACAGTGATCGGGTGAGCCTGGAAATAATGCCGTAGTTTCCTGGCCGTGGTGACCAAGGACAGAGCCAGTTTCTCCAGGGGTAGATATCTCGTCTCGGCATCTAGGAGCGCCTTACTTATATAGTAAATTGGCTTCTGGCGGTGCTCATGCTCACGGATAAGTACCCCGCTCACCGCAAACTCTGAAACTGCCAAGTACAGGAACAGCATCTCCCCCTGGATGGGGACGGACAGGGTTGGAAGAGTCCTTAGGTATTCTTTGATCCCAGCCAGGGCGTCCTCGCACCCCTGGCTCCACATATTCTTCCCAGCACTCTTGATTGCTCCAAAGAAGGGTTTGCATTTATCCGAGGAGCGTGAGACGAAACGGTTAAGTGCAGCCAGCATCCCTGTGAGTTTCTGGACTTCTCGGACAGTGCGAGGGCTTCGGATGTCCAGGATTGCTTTAATCTGATCTGGGTTGGCTTCGATTCCTCGTTGACTAACCAGATACCCGAGGAATTTTCCTGACTCCACTCCGAAAACGCACTTCGCCGCATTAAGCTTTAGCCCATACTCCCTGAGGGTGGAGAAGGTGCCTGCCAAGTCTGCCAGATGGTCACAACTCCGTCTGCTCTTCACCAGCATATCGTCTATGTAGACCTCCATGGTGTTGCCGATCTGCTTTTTGAACATCCGATTCATCAGCCTTTGGTATGTTGCCCCGGCGTTCTTCAGTCCGAACGGCATTACTTTGTAACAATAAACTCCCTTCGGAGTGATAAATGCCGTTTTCTCCTGATCCGGGGCATAGAGAGGGATCTGATGATATCCTGCTCGGGCATCCAGGAAGTCCATTCGTTCATACCCGGCTGTGGCATCTACTAGCTGATCCACCTTTGGCAGGGGGTAGTCATCCTTTGGACATGCTTTGTTCAGATCCGTAAAATCTACGCAGACACGCCATTTCCCCCCTTTCTTCTTTGCGCATACTGTATTGGACAGCCATTCTGGGAACTGTATCTCTCGAATGGCATCGGCTCTCAGGAGTTTGTCTATTTCCTCATTGACCGCGTTGGTGTGATGCGGGGCCATACGTCGTGGCCTCTGCTTTACTGGCTTGTGCGACGGGTCAACATGCAGCCTGTGAGTAATTATCTCAGGGTCTACTCCTGTCATTTCCATTTCGTTCCAGGCGAACACGTCTGTATTTCCCCTTAAGAACCTGATCATCTCCTCCTGTTCGGCTGCGGGCATCGAGGTCCCAACTAGGAAATACTTCTCTTCTTCTCCTTCAACCAAGGGCACCTTCCGGAGGTCTTCAACCGATCGTTCAGCTGGGTCTACCCGGGGGTCATCCATCCCCGGACGCCCGGACTGTAATTGCTATTTTTCCATGATCTCTTCCGGTGCTCGCCCCTTCTCCTGGCTGGACGCCCCGGCTCGGACGGCCGAATAAAAACAGTTCTTCGCAGACGCTTGGTCCCCCCGGATCTCCATGATGCCCTCTGGCGTGGCGAACTTTAACTTCTGGTGGAGAGTGGAGTGCACCGCTCCCAACGCGTGCAGCCATGTTCGCCCCATAATCACGTTGTAAGGAGAGTCCGTGTCGATCACAACAAACTCTGTGTCGATGACGAAGGGACCAGTGGCGACCGGTAATGTGATTTTCCCCACGGGCAAGGCGAAAGAGCCGTTGAACCCGATGAGGGGTGTCCTGATTTTGGTTAGGTCTTTGGGGCCAAAGCCCATCCGCTTCAAAGTCTCGAAGTACATCACCTCCGAGGAGCTCCCTGAATCTATCAAAATTCTCTTGACATCGAATTTCCCTATCTTTAGGGTCAAGACAAGGGCGTCGTTATGAGGAATCACCACGCCTGTCAAATCCGCGTCAGAGAACGTAATGCCAAGCTCACCCATCCTGGCCCTTTTACTTGATGGCCCCACATCTCCCTCGGCTACCTTTCTTGTAAAAGCTACCCTCTTGAGGTCGGATTCGAGCTCTTTGGACGTGGGGCGCTCCAGCGGACATACATGGATGACGTCTATGACGTTGTCCGGTTCCCGGTCGGGGCAAGGGCTCGTTTCTCTTCTGGCCTAGGCTCTATGTATTCTTTCAAATGTCCGTCTCGGACCAAGCTTTCCAAGAATGACTTGAACACCCTGCAGCTCTCGGTGCGATGCCCGACATCCCGGTGATATGAACACCTAACTTTTTGATCACGGGTGGAGGGGTCGCTCTGCATCCTGGGCGGCCATTTGAAGAACGGCTCGTGTTTGATTTTATGGAGCAACCTGAAGATGGGTTCCTTGAAGACGGTGTGAACTCCTCTGGACGAACCCCCTGGATGGGGTAGCAATCCCTTTCGGGGAATATCTTCGCGCTCTTTCTCCTTTCTCTTGGATTGGAGGGCTCGGCCTTTGTTGCTTCCCATCTCGTCCTCGACCCTCGAGTACTTGTTGATCCGGGCCATCAGTTCCCCCATATCCGAGGGAGTCTTCTAGGTCAGGGATCGGTACAGGTCCGTGTCCCTCGCCAAGCCGAGCCGGAAAGATGCTGCTGCCATGACCTCCGAGCATCCCTCGACCTCATTGACCTCTTCCCAGTATCGGATGGCGTACTGGCGAAGAGTCTCGGATTCCCTCCGTCTGAGGGTCAACAATGATCCAATGTCCTTGGGGCGCTTACTCCCCGTGATGAATCGGGTTAGGAACTGCCTTGTCAATTCTTTCCAGGACCCAATACTGTTTGGGGGAAGCGTCTCGAACCACCTCATCGCAGAGTCCCCCAAGCTCATAGGGAACACCCGGCATAGAAACCGTTGGTCCGAATGATAGAGGGACATCATCTGCTTATATTGTCTGATATGGGCTTCGGGATCGGACCGCCCATCATAGGTTTTGAACCGTGGCACGACGAACTTTCTTGAGACATCCATCTCACTGATTTCCCTCGTGAAGGGTGTTTGCATGACTTCGTCCTCGGCCTCGTCCTGGGCAGTCTTACCCTTTCTTCTGGAGTCTAATCGGGCTCTGAGATCTACTTCTTCCCTTACGGGATGCCTCCTGAAGTCCCTGGGTTCATCGGTAAGCCCCTCGTTTCCTGGGCGTCGTGTAGATTGGGTTGAGTCCTCCTCGGATTCATCTCCCTTCCTCCGTCTGGACAAACCTCGCCGGAGGTCGTCCAGGGCCAATGGCCTCGCTTTCCTGGAATGGTTGTCAAGATGATATTCGCCGGCTCTGGGTCGCTTCGGGGCCCTGGAGCTTTCTGCTTTGTGGTCTAGGTGGTTTCTTAGATCCTTTGTCTCCGCCTCATGGACGGGGAGTCCTCGGGAAAGGAATGAATCCCTCGACCCTCCGCCTGAGGCGGCAAACTCGTCGAGCCGGCTAAGGACGTTTACATTGTCCTTCTCCAGCTGACGTAATCTATCGCCAAATTTTTCTTCAATCACCTCTGCCAGCTGACGGGCCAAGGGGGCTGATCCTCCTGACCTGATCCCCATACTGGTTTGAGGGGTTACCCCCCTTGACCGAGTAGAGGCACTTTTAATCGTACTGGTGCGATCCCTCCCTCCGTGATGGCAGGGAGCTTGCAACTCATGACTCCTTTGGTGGGGTCCTTTCCCTTTCTGTCTGGTGTTCACCATGGTCACTGTTCTTTATAGAGAAAAAAATAGGAAAACTACTCGTTTCCTACAGACGGCGCCAGATTGTGTGTGCAAGATCCTGCACAATATAAAAAATGGGAACAGCTCTCTCCCTTGGTGAACTTCGAGTGAGCCGGTTGAGTGACCTACCACGCCGCTTGGAACAGCCTGCGAGGTCCGGTGGTAACCTGGAACGGCAATGGGAGACCCTGGGTGAGGGGAGAACGATCCAGTAAGGCTGAAAGAGGATCCTGGAACAAAGAAGAACAGGTTAGAAGGGCGCCGGAGTGTTTTCCGGCGTATCCCCTCCGACGGTCTAGTCAGTTTTTGAGTGAGAGAGAGGAAGGAGAAAACACTGAGAAGGATATATTGTAGTAGAGAGTTTGTGATTTTCTTCCCGGAGTGTTTTTCGGCGTATCCCTTCCGACGGTCTAGTCAGTCTTTGAGTGAGAGAGAGGAAGGAGAAAACACTGAGAAGGATATATTGTAGTAGAGAGTTTGTGATTTTCTTCCCTTTCTCTTGCCTTTTGCAAAGAGTACTTATACCTTAAAAGCTCATGATTGCTGTCAGTGTGGTCAGTAGGTGATCATTAGGTGCAGGTTGCGTGTGCATTGATTCTGATGAGGAATGTCTTCTCTAATTGACTGCTCGGGGTCCCGAGCAATTAATGTCGAGTCGTCGGGATGCCGACGGTACAATATGCTCCTCTCGGGGAGGATGCAATAAATGCTATGTAATAGGAGTATTTATTGTCTTTCACTTCCGAGCCTTACCGCATTGAATGCGATCTCATCGAGGGAATGGTGCAATTAATTGTTTGCTTTCCCCAAGCGCGTGTCAGCAACAGCATGCGGTTTGTCTGTTTTTGATGTGATATCATATGCCACGCGTCCATCACGTATTAGCTATGACCTCTGTATTCCAGTATGTTCTGACATTACTTGTGTAAGACGAGGTCATGATGAATAGTCTAGACTGGCATAGGCTGATGACCCGTACGTCAGTAGCTTTATCCTGGAGTAGAGGAAGCGTCCAGGACGGAGTAACTCTCGGCACCGAGGAAAGGCTCACCTCGGGGACCGAGGGTGGTATGTTTCCGAGGTACATGGGTGACCGAGGACACGTGTTGTTGTATAATACACCGAATGCATGATCCTATATGAGAGGTACCTCGGGGGCGAGGACACTCGTTGCCGATGGTGCTTAAATCCGAGCAACACTATTCCAACAAACTCGAGGACACGTGTCTTCATCATAGGACTTTTCAGAAGAGTCCCATCAATTAGCACTCAAAGTCGTTGCATATGTTATCATGGCATTCAAATTCTTATCTAACAATTGCTCCTCCGTCTTGGCGTCTGTATTGTTACACAGTGTCAGACACATTGTATTGTTCAAACTATGGCATTCATTGCAGTGTCCTTGTGGCATCAAGTTCATGGTAAAACACAAGTGCGGAATAAATGTGGGAATATACTGCATTAAAACTATGAATGGAATGTGTTAAGTGTGCATCTTCAATCATGAATGTCCATATATAAGAAGGTTCATTTGTTCAACCACGGTTGGTGGATAGGATCTCTAATTTACGCCTTCTTCCTCTAGTTTGAAAAATTGAAGGCAAGAAGTCCAAGTACCATTAATCTGTATCTCACTGGTAGGTGAGGAGGACATTGTTGCTCATTATAGCCCATGAGACTTGGTCAGTTTAGCTGTATATTTGGTTTGGTTATGCACTAGACCACAGAGCAATCGATAGAATGCAATAGAAAAATATGCACAGGATATATGTGGCTCAGCTCGAAATCTTAACATCCATGGAATAGGAAAAATTCACTATAAGATTGCAGAGAATTCTATGAAATGAAAATAAGTGAATGAATTGCCTATTTGCCCACGAATTTGCAGTATTTGTATTACCGAAATACCATTGTTTTTTAATTTAAATTAGGTTTCCAAAAGAGAAAGAGTCTCCTATTTGTTATTAGTCTCCTATTTGGGTCCAGCCCTCTGTCACAATGGACAGAAACTCGAAAAAATTTCCAATTAGAATACACCCAGTCTTGTAACAGAGGCATATTAATCGAGCGAAATACAAGGCATCTACAACATACTTTTATTCACTTTTGATGCATAATTGAAAATTGGAAACGGGAACATACTCTCGTACAATCTTTCGTTTCAAAAAGAGTATATGTTGGTGGCACATTAAACCAAAAGTTATGCTATATAGTGACAAAAACTTTGAAGTTGTTGAAACATTAATAAAAATGGAGAGAAAAGGCTGCATTTTTCAGATTTGTATTAGTACAGTGGCTGCTGAATCCTTTTCCTTTCAGCTCTTTATAATAAATTTGAATGGATCTTTCCTTACTTAAGTAGGTATAACATTCTAACTATCCTAGCAGTGTGTCGTTTTTGTATTCAATAGAGAGGGGCCTATTGTGTAACTTGATGAGACATCTCAGGTAAGTGTACACAGAAATACAGGACAAAAAATTGAGGGAAGATTTGTAGGCTCTCCGTTGGATACATTCATGACGATCAGAATCAATGTTACCTAGATCATGTATCGATTTGGAATTTGATATGTGTAGGGGTATACAGTTTTATTATTTTGTCGATAGAATAACTTTATTATTAGTACACTATTTTTGAGTTGTAGTTCGCTTTATAACTCTCATCCTAATCACTTTTACTATTACATGAAATTATATATATGCTTAACTTTTATTTACTCAATGTTTGTCACAACATGACAACATATCGGATAGTGGTAATAAATCATAGAAGTTATAATCTACTATTCCTTCCCCATCCTAAACCAATACCACTAGACGCACCTTGGTACTTCCATCTGCCAATCAATGCTAGTGGAGCGAAGGGAGCCAAAAAATGTGAGTACCCTTACGTAAGCCTTACCCCTTACTATACTATAAATAGAGTGTTAATGCTTTATTTTGATTGCAGGGGCGCTCTAGTTTGCTGAAAAATGTAAGGTTTTTTAACGCCCTGATATTTTTCAACAGGGTGAGGAGCATGAGTTAATAATGTTTTTGATTCCCAAAGTATGTATTTTTTGTTAGTTTAATCGTCAATGTATTAATTTTATCAATTTGGGTCTTAAAGTATTCAATTCGTATTATTTTGGTCCACACATAGACAGACTGTTAAGTGTTTTAAAGGATGTGATCACATGTCATTTAAAACACTTAACGATTCATTTATATAAGGACCAAGATAACTCGAATTGAATACTTCTATAACCAAATTGATACATTAAGGACTAAACTAAAAAAAAAATACATAGTTTATGGATCAAAAGTGATATTAGTCCTATATAGTTACAATTTTGGGTTAGGGTTAAATTTGAAATTGCCTAGTTTAAGGTTGGTTTTGAATTTAAGTTACAATTTAGAGTCGAGAATTTTGGTGATTTAGATCGTAAACTCATCCAATATCAGAACATGTGGATCATGGGTTGTGGGGGATGTATCACAACTCCAACTTTACTGCCTTTATTTTTTGCTTAGACTATAGTCCTCAGACCAACTTCCCTGAAAATCGACCATACTGATATGTAGAAGGAAAATAATAACCAAAGAAGTACTGATTTTACATGTTCTAATCTATACCTCTGAAATGTTATAAAAACAACAATCCCTAGCAGTTTCCAACACTTTCTCTCTCACTGTTCTCTCACATGAATACCATTACTTTCGTCAAGATCAAGTCTAAATTAATCTGGATCGATGGATATATTTTTTGTCTTTCAAGTTGCTAGCTCCGCTATTATATAGATATTGCAGTTGTTAAGCCGATATTTTTACCATTCCACGAGTCTAAATTATGAAATAACATAAGTGTCCTCTATTAATAGGGAAAATCATGTTGGGAGGATAAGATATTTTATGTACTTCATGGAATGAAAAAGGGCAAAAATGTCATTTGGCAGTGAATAAGGTTAAAATTGAAGCTATCATTCTGCTCTAGTCTCATGAAGAGACATCATAAATAGCACCAACACAGAAAAATCCAATCTTGTTGGTTTCCCTGAAGGGACAGAAAAATCCCCTATACTATTTCTGATAAAAGGTCATGGTACATATGAAACCATATGGATATTTTTTTTTGTGGAAAACACTTGGTCATAGATTATGCAAGGAAGGTTGAAGGAAATGTTCAAATCCCTTAGCTGAAACTCACCAAAACTAGGATGATTTTGACCTGTGAAATCAGATGATGATGTGGTTCTCACTTACCTTGATCACATTTTCTGACACAACACAAAAACATAACTTGAAATTAGAGAGTCAGGGATTGTCATTTCTCGACCCAATCCCATATACACAATCCATTAATCCGTATGTGACATGAGCAATAAGAAATTGATATGATTAATACGTTTAAGAAGTATTATAAGAATAAAATAATAATTTTTAATTATATTTTATTAAGTAGTGACCTAATTCTTGTACCAAAGAAAATATATTTTTACTAAATTTTATTATTGTATTTATTAAACTATAGAAAAAAGTATGAGCGTATGTTCGATTAAGTGATAATAAAATTTTAGGCATAAAACTAGGCATTAAATTTTTTATTCATTTGTTATATGGATCAACACAAACACGACACGAAAATAAATAGGTCGACATGATTAGTTAAACGAGATGAATTAAAATTGATTAATGTTAAACACTAATTCGAAATCACATAACACGAACATAACTTGATACGACGTGATGGACACATGTAATATAGCTATAGTCCTCACTAACCTTGATCACAATGAAGGGTTATTTTTGAATGGCCAACCGTGTCCCCGGGGTCAAGCCTTGCAAGTTGCGACAGACCAGGTTTTATCCAATGTCGTTTTGTGGTTATTTTTTCTTCCTTTTCTTTGTACGAATCGTAACTCTCTCTTCTGCTAGAGTTGAATTTGAGATCTTATCCCTCGAAATCATCTAAAGACTAACTCAAGACCAGTTACCATCATCATTAGTGGTGACAATTTACATTCTTTTTGATTCTTAGGTTAGGGAAAATCCACGGTACCGCTTTTTATAGTAAAGTTGTAGTTTTAAAAGAAAAAGTTATAAGAACAGTTCAAAGAAGATTATGCTCGATCATAAATATCCATGATTGATCATAAACTTTAAGTATCGATCTCAACTTTTCATGATCGATCATGTCCTCTAAAATTGATTTTACACCTCAAAAAAATTATAACTATAATTTTTGATACAGTACCATGGATGATACCTCGTCTTTTCCCCTTAAGTTATATCCGTTAAAAAAAAATAAAAAATAGACCTATCCATGCATCATATCTTAGTTCTTATTTCAAATCACTATATCATATTTCTTTATTTAGATATATTAATATTTGATTTGATTATAATTAAATCCAAATTCTATACACAAACATATTATAAAAATTGAGGAATAGTTTAATGAGATCAAATTCAAATGTAACTTGATTCAGATTTTATTGAGCTATTCGGATCTAATTGAATCTTCGGTTTTTAACAGATAACCTGTACAATATATAAACACAAAATTCGAATTAAAATTTTAAAATCAAACTCAAATCAGTTGAAATCTAATATGTTGATACGACTACCCCAACCCCAACCCCAAGAGGTTAGTCAAATGATAACAAAAACGATCTGTAAACTAAAATATATTGAATGCGAATTTTAACTATTCCTTGAGATCAGACCATAAAAAATTTATCCTTCATGAATATCCTAATCTTGACATGAATGATCCATCTTTCACTGAACCGAAAAAAAAATTAATCAAAATACACGTAATATGATTCAAAGATTTCTAACCAAACCAAAAAAATAGGACTACCCCCAACCCATCAACTACCCTGAAACCACACCATGGTAAAGAGCAAATAGTCAACTCACCTCAGCTTCTTTTATGAACTTTCTAAGTATCACAGTTGTACTCTCAGCTGGCTTGTTTGTCTAATAGACATCTCAAAGAAGTTTTTGAGGTGAAATTTCTTCCAAAAGTCTTTACAGAGTATTGTTAATTATGTTATGTTCAGTCAAACCTCATGTGAGACATAAAGCTAAATAATAAGTAATCATCATATCATCCTAGAATTATTGGATGGTCCCTACTGCCTCAGCTGTTCCGTTGAAAATCTCTCTCTCTCTCTCTCTCTCTCATTCATGAATGTTTGAATCAATAAGACATTTTGCTGATTTACATAACCAACCAACCTGAAAGCTGAAATGCATCAACGGGACCGCAGGGACAGAAGAAATCCCCACAAAATCAAAACGGTTCCACAACTCTGCCCCATTATCAAACCCAAAGTCAAGACCACCCGTCAACTTTTACCTCAATTTTTTTACCAATCTGTGGCTAATTTTTCCACTTTCTGTCCTCAAGTTCTACTTTCTAACTAACTGTTCGATCTATCAAGTTCTACTTTCTAACTTACTGTTCAATCTATCGTTATTTTCGTGAAAACGTGGTAGAAAGCTATGTTCTAAAAAAATCTACACTTTTCAATATAAAACAGTAAAATTGTGTTAACATGTTTGGTAAACACTTGGTTACATTGAAAAACATGAGTTTAAAGCACGTTGTGATAAAAACAAACGGTAATTTGATAAATAAGTTAAATAAATCAGTATTGAGGTACAAAAAAAAAAAGTAGCAAAATCACAGTACAGTGGCAATTGAATCTTTTTCCCTAGGGGTTCCTTTTTTTTCCCAGTATAAATGTGCAAGAACAAAAATCCCTATGGTCGAATTCAGTAGTTTTTTATTTTTATTTTTAGTCAGTAGTTTAGATTGTCCTCTGGTTAGTATTTTCAAGCTGGAAATGGTGGAAGCAGTCAGAGAACCAAGGACACAGTGGTGGCACAGAAGCTCAATAGCAATACTGCAATTAGGATGGGCAGCAAGAAAGAAGCATTCAGATTCAAGGCATTATAGCTTTGCAAACAGATGCAAATAGGGATAAACATACACAAAACATTGCCATGCAATGATTATCCTCGGGGATCAATCCATTACATATTATCAAGCAAATTCCCCTGCGCATAAGCTGTAATTATTGACAACATTCATGTTTACAGCTAAATGAATAACTATTTTTCACATTCATATTTCCTTTCTTCATCGTTTTTGATAGAACTATCGTACCATACTGGCACTGAAAGACATCTTCCCAGCAGGTTAGGAATGTTTCTTAAGAAAATTATGCCAAAAGAAAAATCTAGAACCCGAATGTTTTCTTAGGGGATTTAGTGAATGATCCTGTACCCTTCTATGGCAACCGTGGCATGAATCCATAGTTGGTGATTATAAACTAAAAAAGTAACTGAACTCTCCCTATAAACTTTCCGGTGAAGGTCATGGAATACTAGAGGTAGCATCAATTTACAGACAATGTTTTGCCTCTTTGGTCTTGGTTAGCTACACATTCAAATGGAGCACAACACACTACTCAACAGTGTTATTTTGAGAAAAATAACACAAAATTTGACAATATTAAGAGCCTCAAGGTTTAGCACTTGGTTTAATCAAATTGCACATTTTGAGGTGTTTAAATTACCTGTCAAGTACACGATTACCATTCCGTTATACAAGTTGGTAATACTAAGTTTTTTTTTTCTTTTGGTTTGGTGGTGATGGGGGTGAGGTAATTGGACTGATCAATTGAAATTCAAAACCGAATGGTGGAGTTTTCTTCCAACATGGTCAAACCCAGAAACATTGGTCTATCCAATAACAACCAAACCCACTGGCCGACTGTCTGTTCCCAGCATTGAGACATCTCACATCCTAATTTAATAGTATACCAGTTCACAAGCACATAGTCCACTGCCAACCTGTCCTAACATTGAAAAACTACCTCAACTCATCAATTGTTCATTTGAGAAAACTACCAAGGACTCGGCACACCCATATCTATGTATGATTCCAAATCCACCTACCTTGGTTTATCGAATTATGACAAGCATTTAGGCATAATGACATACAGATAAAAAGGAAGTCTTGCACTTATATCTATTCGACAATAATGTTCATACACGAATTGATCACATATGCGGGATAGAGCAACAATTCAAGGAAAAACTCGAGCAATCTCTCCTTTTCAACCTCACTGCCCATCCCCTTTCAAGGAGGTGGTGAAGTGAATGTTTGATATCTGGATGTCTGATCCAACACATGGGTTTGACCAGAAATACAATGACATAATAGAGTGCAATACCAATATAATTGTGCCTTAAGAACACATAGCAAAAGAGAGATTATATAATACCAGCGCCGATATGCTAGATTAATGAGAAAATGAGAGATCAGGACTGTTTAGAACACCCACAGAGACACGGTTTACTGGACCCAATCTCATCAGCTGATCCTGAGCTCTGCTCTTCTTAAACAAAGGTTCTGGTGATGATGAAACCGATAATGCCACAGCCCACGAATCATTAGAACTGTCGCAACTGAAATACGCATCAATGACACCATTTGGACTGCCCGGAATAGACACATACTTGCGCTTGTGGGTTTGGGATTGTTTATGGCCATGTCTGTCTAGTAGTTCCAGGAAGAGTTTATAGCACTCATCTACTTTTTCCTGTTATTGTTTATAATGAAGAACCATTAAGCCTTATAGACAGCATATTCTGATTCAACTGTAGGAACTATGCTATAACAGATTGAATAAAAACAGAGAAGAGAACCACCATGTATATGAAATACAAACCTTGCTGATATTGAGGACGCCCATAAGCTGATCCTGATATTCCAATGCACCAGAATGATCAACCTCTTTGATAACAAGTAACATTGTTGCAGTAGCTATCACAGATGGATTATAACGCACACAGCTTGAATCTGTATCCAATGTTGAATGTAAGACAACAAACCCAAAACGAGATAAGATATATGAAAATCTTCGTTGTGTTTATTCTGGCAATGTATGTTCATTCATTGCAAATAGTGAATTGAAAACTTATTGATCTGCTTACCAGAGATGACACAGAGAAGTAGGCGCTCACACTTCCACAAAAACTCCCAATGTAAACGGGTCTTCCATCCAAGCCTCCTTATAATGTGATCAATAAATGAGAGTGGGGTCACTGGATTCATCTTCCATTGAAGAGTAGAGAGCACCAACAGCTCCATTCTCTGAATAGTCTTTGCCTCAAACACAAATTTCGATTCCTCGACCTGAAAATACACAAATCCACATCAATGGCACAACAAAGGGCTCAAATAACAACACAGTATGACATTTTTACAAACACCCACATTGCATCAGCAGCAATCTACAAATATATAACACATACTTGTAGGTCTAAGAGAAGAGGCACTTGGGTCTCCTCCACCTTGGCAGCTAATGAAATACAAGAAACAGCAGCAAGTTGACTCATCCATGGCTTATCTCTTTGAAAGCAGAGGCTTGTTATGAACCTGTCAAAATAGTTCACAGCCAAAACAGCAGTCATGGCAGTGAACCCATAGTGAGCATTTACCCTTAACATCCACTTAACAGCCTCTTTCCTTGCCAGTACTAGAGACCCATCAGAACTCAAATCTCTTTCAACCAAATGGGTCTCTTTTTCCTTAGATAATAGAGTCACAAGCTCATCATCTGCCCAAGACAAGTCATGTGCTAACAAAGCCACAGGATTTTTCAGAGTCTCATCACATCCCTCACTCTCTTCCTCAAAACCAAACCCTTCCAGATCTTCCTCAAAACGCTCTTCTTCACAGTAAAGACCATCGAGAATGGATTGTAAAGGTGAAACAACCATCTTCTTCTGAGAAGAAGATACAAGAGCTTCTGCTCATTATCTTCAAGACAGGATATAGAAAGAGAAGCTCAAACTAAATCTTGGACACAGTATCATAGCTGCATTTGTTTTCTCTCTCTGGGACTGGAAAGACAGAGGGAGAGGGAGAGGGAGAGGGAGAGGGAGATAGACCCAAAGAAGTAAGCAGAGGAGGGATTTTATCTGAGATGGCTTTCACGCCTGTCCTTTTTTCCAGGGTTTCCTATCTCTCTCCCTCTCTCTTTAATGATATTTTTCCACTTATTTCAAGAGGTTTTGGGGAGGGACAAACAGGGAGGGGGTGTTTGGCGCCCAAGAAAAAGGAATGTAACGGTACAGTATACCAAAGTCCATCTGTACAACTACATACGAATGTGTAATAAGTTAGAAACGTATTGAACATTTGGACCGGTCTACGTTCTTTTGTTAGATGAGAGGGAACGTTAACAAAGTATATGTGTATCCGAGTTGTTTCAATTAAGATTGGAACAAGCTTCAATTAATCTTTTGGGGCGTGCATTCCACGCGCGACTCATGCTCCAAGTGAGATGAATCTTGTCCCATGCGCGTGTACCCTAGGATTCTCGACGTATAGAAATAGTATAATATTTGATATTTTAAATAATAGTTTTTTTTTCGTTTTTTTTAATTATACAATTTAAATTAAAATGAACAAAAAAAAATAAAAGAAATATATATATGAATTATTAGAGTCGTTTGGTATTGAGGAATATATTAGTTCAATTATTTTACATTGAAAGTAGTGTAAAGAAGACGATATTTTTGAAAAATAAATTAGGATGAATTTTATATTATAAGATCAAAATAAATAAAAATTGGATTAATCTTAACCGTTGTTGTGTTTTTATAAGTTGAAAATTTGACTTCCTAGTTATAATATTTGATAGACTAGCAATAATTTCATACCTGAATAATATCTGACCGTATAATATTTATATTTTAAATAAAAAATTAATTTTTTCCTTTAATTATAAAATTTAAAATTAAAGTGAATAAAAAAAATAAAAGAGAGGTAAATATAAATTAGTGAGGTTGCCTAGGATTAGAGAGTATATTGGTTAAATTATCTTATATTAGGGGCCGTGCAAAAAAAATAATATTTTTGAGTAAAAAAAAATTAGAATAAACTTTGTACCATTTGATCAAAATAGATAAAAATTGAATTAATTTAAATTATTATTTTGTTTTTATAAGTTGATAATTTAATTTTTTATAAATAATAATATTATATATATAGACGTTGAGTTCATATCATTTTTTATCATGTCAAATTCGAATTGTCAATTTTTCATCAATCAATTATATTATATTTGTCATTGATTTAAATGTAAAATTCAGTATTTATTGAAATTAGATACATATTTAATAATGGTGATTCATCAAATTTAATTTTTTTAAGTCTATTTAATATTTTCTTAAATCTTTTATTACGAGGGTGTATAATAGTACGAGCCTCACATGAAAAATATTGATAACCCCCTATGGTGTGATATTGTTCCATTCTGTGGGAATGATGTGATTAGATTGGATGTTTTGATGGGTTCCATAGGATTGGATTGTTTTACAAAAGAATTAGATTACCTTAAAGAAAACCAATCTCAAGGACAAATTGGTAATTTTGGTGTGTTTTGTCAAAGTCCTGCACCACCAACGTAAAGGGATTTGATATGACACTTACACCCCCACATAGGTCTGAAGTGGTAATTCGAAATTTTGATGTATTTTAGCTCCCACACATTGATTATAGATTGATAAAACATATGATGGATTGTGTTGGATAAATGGAATCTCACTTAATTCATATAGTGCCACATCAATCACATGATGACTAAAATAGCATATAACTTCTCAACTTATCCAATTAGTATAAATTGGATTAGAGTATAATTATAATTGTGTTTGGTATTAGATAATGTTTTTATAAGATAATGAAATTAAGGTGATGATAAAATTAAAATATAAATTAAATTAAATATATATTACAATTCTAATGTTTAGAAATGACTAAGATTAAACGTTAGAATAGAATTTGAAAAATGCATTCGAATATTTAAATAAATAAATATTTAAAAAATCCTTAGAAACCATACACGACCTAGACTTGGACCTGAACCCAACCCTAGACTCAGACCAGATCCCGAACTAGATTTTAACCCCAAGTGGTGGTAATGACATATAATGATAGTTGAGAATTAAAAATATCACAAAAATATTGAGAAATAACAAATTTTATGTTGATGGGGATTATGTACTTCATTGGAATGAAAATAAATTTTCATTACAATATACAAAAAATTGGAATAAACATTACTAAATAATGATCATTTTATTCTCGTGTTTTATTACCACTTACTAAATATCGCTGTAGATAATTTGATCCAATCCAAACATATATTCTCTGTTTATGAATACATGATCAAATGATACACTTGGAATTCAACTCATATCAACTTTTTTATTCCTAAATTTAGGTCATTTCTTTTACATTACGATTAGAGGTTTTAGAGCTAATTTATACGTATTTTAATTAATTTTTTTTAATTCGATCAAAAATAAATCATCTGTGCTTAAATTAGAGAATTTGAGACCGAAGCAACTCCAAAGTGCAAACATGTTGCAAGAACAAGGCTTCGATAATTTGGAAATTGTACCGAGTGTGGGACTTATTGAGGAAATGCATCGGATTAATTGTCCAAAACACTCAAAGTGGACGGTGGAGTTCACGCGAATGAAAAGGGCGTAGGGGATTGGGAGTTGTCCGTGGGAAGTAAAAACGTTGACCGTGTCGAAAAGGATTTGTCTTAATTCGGAGAAAAAGCGGTTAAAAGTTGGGGCACGTGATACCCAGATGTTTCCTATATAAATAGTTAAATACCCTTCCATGGTAGCTAACGGCATCGTGCTTGCATAACAGTGGGACACGTGTACTCAGCAATTCATGAACGGTCCTGATTATAAACATTATTTTTAAGTAGAATCATATTTGATACCCTCAAAGATTGTTAAATTCTTAATTTGTACCCTTAAAGATTATTTTTTTATATTACACTGTCAATTTCATAAAATAATTAAATTATGACCCTCACACTAACTTTCATTGATATTTCTGTCCAATTCATGTTCGTGCGTACATCATGATTTGACAAAAATAGCAATAGAAATTAATATAATCATTTGACAACACTTACAATATAGTGTAAAAAATTAATCCTAAAAAAATGTAAATGAAAAATTATAAAAAAATTTAAGGTGTGATATTTGACTTCTCAAAATATTTATATTGTGTTTGGTTGGAAGGATAAAAAATTATAGGGATAAATTACAAATAAAGTCTAATAATTGCACGGTGTTAGCAATTTTGATAAAAAATATTGTCTTACCATCCGTTTTGACTGGTCAGAGCGACACCCATACCCAGAATCAGACCTTACTTAAAATCCATGCCCAAACAAACAAACAAAACTGGATCTAATTATAATTAACATATTTAAAAAAAAATCTTTGACTTTAACCCCTTAACCTTTTTAATTTTAACCAATACGATTTTTTTTTTTTTGCAAAATTTAATTAATAGAAATAAAAACGTGTCTCTTAAATGACTTTATTTCTATATAAATTATATCGTTTATTATCTAAACTTGAATCTAGAGCTTGAGCGGAAGTCAAGATTATTGGTTCTTTCTCGCAATACCTTGTAGGAATCATCTTTCACTAACCTAGATCTCAATCTTCAAAAGTGCAATTATTTAATTGTATTTAATAAAAGACTAATTATCGTGAATAAAATACAACTTACTATACATTCATACATCATTGACTAATCTATCATTAAAAAAAAAAAAAGAGAGGGGGGAAAAGTGAATGTGTACAATACAATTGTAATACCCCCCCCCCCCCCCCCCCCCCCTTTTTTTTTTGGTACTATATCAATAAGTAAAAAAAAAAATCATAAAAAACAACAAGTTTTATCCAAAAAAGTGAGTACATTCCAAAAGTTGATAGGCTTTACCCAAAAAATGGTGTGTAAATACTCCAAGACATTGACCCCAAGATAATTTCTATGTTAAGTGTTTATCTCTTTCATAGTCGACCCTCTAAAAAAAATTATTCTGTTGTTTTAATGATATAAGGTTGCAATCTATTTTAATACTTTGATCAAAATATTTTATTGGTAAATCAGAGAAGCCTACCATTTTGCATTAAATTGATTAGACCTGTGCCTAGAATTCCATTTCTACAATAGTTATGTGTATTTACATTTTTTGTATTTACTTCAACTTCAAATTGTTCTTGTTTTTTGTTTTGAATAATATCAAAATTAAAATTTGAAATGACATGAGGTCGTTTACACGAATTCATACCAAGTGAAATGATACTCAAATCTTAAATAGTTAGATTTTATCCTCCATTAAATATCTAATAGTTAAATTTTATCATTTTTTTAATTAAATTTTAATTTGTTCTCTTTTAACTTTGAGTTTGTCAATTAGGTATTTTTGTATAAAATCAAGTTTTTTATTCAAATATTAACTCAATTTTGAGTAAAAAATTGTGTATTACCTTTTTTTTACTCATATAATACCTTTTTTTGTGTGTGTATTGAGTGTTAGTAATTTTCTCTAGCTTATGTACATAAAGTTTGGTCGGAGTTGACTAGGGTATAGGGAAAAAAAATTGGTTTCGTACCTTTAAAATTTATTATTTTAAATTATTTTATAATTTTTATGTGTCATTTTACAATAAAAAAATTTATCTCTTTTGTGGGTGATTTATCATTTTTGTAAGTGTTGTTACTACTATTGTTGTAATTATATTTATCAATTTTTTCGGTATAAAAAAATTATTATTTTTGTGTGTATTACCACTTTCAAATAATTATTTTTAACACTCTTTTCAATACCGCAACAATGATAAAAACACCCATAACAATTTATAAATTTATTTTTCAATACCGCAACAATGATAAATGTTGATACAAGATAAAAAAATTATTTTTTTGATACGGTAAACAACTCCTGTTTGGCCCCTCAAGATAAAGTTTTGGTTTGGTCGTAAGCAACAATGTTCTGAATTTTTTTTTTCTTTTTAATATTTTAGTCAAACTCAATTGAGAGAGTTGATTACAGTACCAAAAAAAATATATATTTGGGTATCGTCCTGACATTTATAATTTTTATCGGCATTTTTATCACTATCGTATATCTTTTTACCACTATTGTAATAACAATAATAAAAACATCTCTCCAAAATGATAAATATTTGTTTTGGGTACCCTAGTGAAGTCCTCAATGGAAAGATCTGAGATGAAACTGAAAACAGTACAAAACAGTATTGGTAAAGATCAGTGGTGGAAAAAGCGGAAGGGGACAACGACTCGTCAGTCATTGAGAGAGAGAGAGAGAGAGAGGGGGGGGGGTGTTTATACATCGAAAACAGAACAGCAGAAAACCATCCCTGTTTACCTGAAACATACGCCGTACGCCTCCTTCGATGTTGCCATTCCTCTGGCTCTACACTTATTATTGTACATAAATTGCCCTCACCCTAAAAAGTAATATGGATATTTAGTTATATAATTGTACCAGATTTACCTGCTCGTTAAAATTGAAATTGAAATTGAAATTTTTTGGACAATTCTAATCAACTCTCTATTCTAATCAAAAAATAATCTCATAATCCATAACATTTAATGCAAAATATTTGTTTTTTTTTATTCATCAAAAAGAGAATAGAGAATGAATTAAAAAACTCCCCAAACTTAGAGAGCCAAATTATACTTTTTATTTTAGATATTGTTAATAAAGAGCCTTTTGTAGCTTAATTATTTGTTGATAACTCTCAAACACATAGAATTAAGTGAGAATAGATAAGTTATTGGAGATGCTCTAAAATCATCTAAAAATAAGATAACAAGTGGGTCGGTAAATCCCACACAATTAAAGAATTATTTATCTATAATGGATAACTATATCATGTCTAAAAGTGGAGTACACTTGATCCATTTAAAATTTTTTATTATATGATAGTAATGATGTAATTTTACCGTTACATTGAATATTTATAATATCGTAAGTGAGGGTGCAATTCGGACAGGTTGAGAGGTCAATCGTAAGTCCAACGCTAGGTATATAATCTTCAACTTAATCCTAACCCTAATCAGACCTCAACACAAGGTGCTCAACTCGAGTACTGCCCAAATTTAATTCATGCGAGCTCGAGTTACATTTGAGATACTTAATTCAGGTTGATTTCAAATTAAAAATTGGTGGTGGACTTAAGTTACTTAATTCGAGTTGATTTTTTGAAGAGTAAATTTGATGTTTTGAAGTGTAGATCTGATTTTTTTCAAGTGATCTAAGATGAAGAACGAGACGCAGAAGAAAAGAGAGGGAGAAGTGATGAGTGAAAGAGGGAAGTTGAGAGTCTGAGACCAGATGAGAGACGAGTGAGAGAGGTATCCGAGAGTGATGGAGACATAGGGGTGAAGATTTGAAGTGAAGTGAAAATTTGAAATCTGAAAATTAAAGAGAAATATTAATTCTAGTTAAATATATTTATGTATATTCAAGTTGTCCCTGACAACTCGAGATTTATCCAAATTCAATTCGAGTTGAGATATTTTTACTTAAGCCTAACCCAAATATTAAAAATTGTAACACAAATCTTATTTTTTCCGGCTTGTGTTTGGGTTAAATTTGAGTTGGCCCGCTCGAGTTGCACTCCTAATCGTAAGACTACATGCAAATGTACATATTGCAACCTAAACGCTGCCTGACCGACACCTGTCTTTTTGCAATTTGGTTGGCTTCAACAATTTAAATATAAAATGCTACTCAAACTTAAAATATTAACTTAATTTGTTGAGTTGATCAATTATAATTATTGTGTAAGTGAATGAATCCCAATAAATATTAAGACTCACAATCAAATCAATGATCGCTATTGATCAAATTAATAAATTAAATCAGTATTTTAAATCAGTGTAACATTGTTCATTTAACATTATTTATTCTCAAAAACTAGAGAAGAATGCAATTTATCACAGAGATACAACCTACCTAGGAAAAAAAAAACATGAAAAGAAAGAGATGGTTTACTTAATCTAGAGATTGAAACTTTTCGGTTTTCAATAACGGGTCAATCACGCAGATGAAAAAAAAAAAGATTTTAATTTTGATTTATTTATGTTAGTGTTGTCGATGACTACTATATTTTAATTCAATCTATCAAATTAAGCATTTTTTAATCTCTTACTATAAAACATACATGTTTACTAATCATGATGTGTTCAACTAATATCGATAATCAATGTTTTATTATTAAACATGCATGTGTATTAATCGTGACATGTTCAAATAATAATATAAACCTTTTTTCTCTGTTAAACATATCACTCTGCAATATCTTGAAAAAAATTTTAATTTGGTAATGATTGATACAGTACTTGTTCAAGTAATTAAAAAAATGTACAAGTACCAAAAAAAAAATTAACAAAAACGTACAATCGGGTTTTTGTTGTTAAACTTGTAATGATTCATATTTCAAATTCATGCATTATGTTTGTTATGTATATTAATATGTTATATTATTTTTGGGTTTATATCAAAAATTATTCTGTCCTTAAACCCTGTAGATTAAAAAAATTACCACCTCGAAATGATTGTTAGCATAGTAACAAAGTGGCAATGATATGACTAATTAAGTATCAAAGGTCAACGGCATCATGGTGCTCCCTTCCAACAATGCAATGGTTGTTGATCAATTATTTTTTCTTACTAATTATTACATGTACTTTTGTTTTGCTCACATTATAGTTGTCATCTTTAAAATATCTATTGTTGTCATTTTTTTTTAACTTTATGTTATGACCATTGTTGTCACCAACCTTTGATTTTTCTTAATAATGCATGCTCATATTTTCCCTCTTCCATAGGATTTTTAATTAAGTTAAAATCCCAAGGTATTGTTTGATTACTTTTTTTTTTTTTGGGTCAAAACCTATTTTAATTTCTTGGCTTTTATCCATCGTGTGAATATAACTAAATTCCTAAAACCACCCAGTAACAAAAAAAAATATTTGCACGGTCACAATGAACAACTTCATTTACCTACTTAAACAGAATGTGCACAATTTAAGAGTTTTTTTTTTTTTGGGTCAGAAGACTCAAAACACAATTTAAGAGTTCGAATGCATATTCTACTCCAATTTTGAGTTTGTATCCCTCTTTTATTATGCCAATAATTCATTTACATTTTATTTATAGTGGGTTATAAAGACTTAAGTACAATAGCTATATATAGTATTTGTAATAGTGATCTTTCATTATATAAAAAAAATGGTTTATCTAATGTCCAATATCCTTAACAGTTCTAGTCATCTTTCATATCGAGCCATTGAAGTAGTGTGTTGGACTATAATTGAACAATTCAATCAACTATGAGTGGACAATTCTAAAAAAATAATAAAATATGGGTAAGAGTTTTCACAGATCTCCCTATTACCAGAAAATCTACAAAAATCAGAATGGGAAGATGGAAAGAAAATCTTACTTACGGGTTGGATTGCTTCGGTGAAATAAGATGGCAAAATATGATATCTGACCTTTTAGTCGGAGAAATCAAAGGTGACCAATTGAGCTAGCAAGTATAAAATTAAGAGCCTTGCATTCGTTGATCTTTATATGACTAATGAAAACTCAATCCAACGGCGTTTGACCAAAAAATGAAACTGTCTATCACAACTTAAGGTGGATCAAAAAAATAAAAAGCATGTTGTTAGAGTATGTGTGTGGCTCATATTTGCTGTGTGCATAATGGCAAGGAGGCAGATGTCGGAACGGGCGGAACCCGCGACGGCATCTGCCTTGCGGAATTTATATATAGGGGACGCTGATTAGTTGGGGGTGCGGGGGCAACGCCCCCGCAGTACGGTACAAGGGGTATTTTTGTAAATACGTCCATATTAGGGTTATATAAATACTTAAGATGTAACCCTACTTTAATAATGGAAAAGAACGGCCGCTCGCTCTCGTGGATGTAGGCACATTGCCGAACCACGTAAATTTCTATGTGTTATTTTCTCCTATTTTCTTAATTGTTTGATTCCTTACTATTCGCCATAATTGCTGCAGGATAACAACACACGTAAATGTTACACCTAATAATGAATAAGAACAAACAAAGGCGCAAAGGTAACGGTGTGTTTGGGCCTCTACAAGTCTCAATGTTTTTGTGTTCTTTTACATACTGTTTGAATGATGAATGATTATAAAAATTTCCTCATTGGAATCTGCCGAACACATTAAAAGCATCATTAAAATAATTTTTTTTTTCACTTTTCATAGCGGCACATATATTTATGATTGTGTGCATATATTCGGCATATGTATGCCCACCCTCGACAAGAGAAAGTATAGTTGTATTTACGAGTTATACTATGATACTTAGATTAATTTTTCTATAATTTACTAAAAATAAAGATGAATTTACGATTCAATTTACTAAAAGTACCACGAAATAAGATTAATTGACATCGATTCTAAATATTTTTCTCACAAATTGGGCCCATTAAGATATAAGTGTTCTTCTTTAATAGTCATTTAACTTAAAATCAATTATAATCTCTATATTCTGTTACAATGTAGTTGGCCCGACTTAATTCCTTAATTTTTCATTTTATAAGTTTTTTCTCTTACCTTTAATGTCGCTTGCAATATCTGTTTTTCTGCCTTCTTATGGTTATTACTGAGAATGTTTTTTCAGGTTTTTTTTTTCCCTAATTCTTATAACTTAAGAAATAGTTTAATACATTCTCTCTACCCAATGCGCTCACAAATGTTTTATATTTGTGGTTGCAGGAGTGCAGGTGAGTCTAAGATATTAATTACCTTGAGGAATTTTTTAAATAAAGCAAACTACACCACTTTCATTAGTTTTTCATATAAAAAGTGTTAGGTATTTCAGTGTTTTCTTTTATATTCAGTGGATTTTGTGGTAAAAAAAAAAAAATTTCGTTGTTGATGATTGTTTGAACTTAGAGGCAAAACGTGAATAAATTTCCTCACCGAGTGCAATTAATGTACACCACCATAGCTTGAACGGGATTTGATGTGTACAATATTTTTAATTGAATTGCAAAATTCTTTTTTTAACCATCTCTTAGTGCTTGAATATCTAAAGTTAAATAAGTTCTAGATTTCAACGATTGATCTTGTCTTTTCTTTTCTTTTGTAGTTATGCTCAACTAATAATGTTATTGAACAAGTGGTTTCAATTAAAGCTAAAGTTAGTTGTACATGCTGAAATAATGGGGGATCTTAATGTAGCAGAGAGTACATTTTGAAATGTCAGCACTACTGCTTATTCAACCATTGCAAATTATCCTCAGCATGTACAACTTAATAGATGATATGTTAAGTTTATTTACCCTACTGGGTTTTGGTTTAGTCTTTCAATTTCTTGGATCCATCAGTCATAAAGATGTTCAATTTTGATTTAAAGATATGATTTTTTTTTTGTGTCGTTTACCGTTGAAGTACCCACTTATTTGGCTTTCAACAAAGAATTTACAATATGTTATTAGAAATTGAATTCGTCATTTCTTAGTTGAACTTTTTTCGTCTCTAACACTCGATTTTAATTGTATTTCTTTTCAAATTAAGCAATCTTTTTTGTGTGGGTACGTATATTTTGAATTAGAAATTAACAAATGTCATTGCCCGTGTATGACACGGGTTAGCACTAGTTAATCTCTATTTACTTGTAATTTTCAAAGAGCTTACCTTCTATTTATTGCTGCTAGGTTTATCCAAGTTCACACTCATCAAATGGCAGTAACTGCTCTCACTTGTTCTTTCCATACATCATATCCTTTTACATATCATCTGACTTACTGTGTTTTATTTTCTTTTGATCTTTTTGTTGGGTCTTATCTGAACTATACTGTTCAAAAACCAATACACATTGTTATTTATTGGTGCATATAACTCATTATATATGAGAATACAAGTTCTCATTTCATCTTATTTTATAAAAGCAAGTTCTCAAACAATGAGAATTGAGAAAGCTTCCATTTCCAGTTGGTACAAGACCATCTCTAATAGAGATCCAAACCCTTACCTAAATTTTAGTAAAAAATAAAAAATAAAAAGTTTGATTTAGTATAAACCTATGTAATGGAGAAAACTGAAATTTAAAAGAGGGCGTAATTTGATTATTGGTGAAAATGGTAAGGATTTGAATCTCCCTTAATTTGAATTTAAAAATAGATTTTTGTTCATTTGGTATGAGTATGAGTGTAGTATTGGAGAAGATTTTTAAGAATTTTTTTTTTTTACTTTTTAATTAAAAAAAAGGTAAGGATTGGAGATGCTATAAATTTTAAATGTTACTAGTAAAAGGATGTCAACTATATGATGCAGGGCCATGTTGCAATAATTGTAATATATTGAGTGTGTAACGTGAGAAATTTAATACTTGAGAGTATAAAATAAAAATTCCTAAATCTTTTAGGGTAAAAATGTGATTCCCCCTTTTTAATTATTTGTCAAATGTAATGTTTGTTTTTATATTTGTACCTTCTTTTTTTTTCATTTGTCAGAGCTTATTCACTTTCTCTAACATTATTATCACATATATTGTTTTTTTTTTTTTTAGGGGAAGAGACTTGAACCCTTGACTTCAAAAAGATAAAATATTTACAAGACAAAGAGTACTATTGAACTAAGTGTCCATTAGTATTATCACATATATTGTGATACACATATGCAGACATATAAATATATACTAAAATGAACATATATCATTTCTACAAAAAAAAATTTTTATTATTTTCTTTAAGTCATTTTGTAAAAATCAACAAACAATACACAAGATTTTGCTATCGAGGCTCATGGAAAGGTGCATGCTGCAGGCCTTTAATTTTGTGCACGGATAAAGTTACCATACCGCAGTGGTTTCGTGCTGAACTCGATTTACGATCATTAATTTTGATTTAAAATAATTTATAGTCATTGATTAAAAAAATAATAAAATAAAAAGTAACTGTGCATGTGTTTGTACTATTTTTCATAATTTTGGTAAATAAGTAATGAATGATACATGTCTAGTCAAAAAAAAAAGATTGTCACTAGACATTTGTTTAATCAAAGAACAATGATATAAGAATTTAATTTAAGAACTTATTAATAATGTGGTTTTAATACAATTATTAAATCAATTACTAGTTTACGTTTATCTCGTCTAATCCTCTCTCCCGTCCAATCAAAGACAGGTCATCTATGCCGAGATTATGATATATTGATGAAAAATAAATTCTTCATGATTTGACTTCAAAAAATTATCAAAATTTAAATTTTAAATATCTAAATTTACAAATCGTCTCGATTACTAGTTCACCTACTTAAAAAGTTATTGCACTTGATCCCTGCCAGAAAGTAAATACAGAATTTGAAAATTAAGTAAAATTGCCTCTTCCTTTATTTCGGGTACATAATTTAATCATTTCTTTTTAAATTAAAGTGATAAATATAAGCACTTTCTGTCGTTTCCGATGTCTGTAATATTTATTTTATACAGTGACGATTTCCAAGAACTTTTAGCACTCTTCCTAACTCCAAAAAAGTTCTCCCTCCCTGTGATCTTCTTCTTTTTTATGTGCTAGATTAAGAGAGAAAAAGACAACCCATGCTCGTAATTATCTCACATTTTTTCCCTATTTCTTAACCATTTGATCATTGTGCTTTTGTTAACAGCGAATCGTTTGAGTTTTGTAAAATAGTATGCATTAGTTAAATTCGAATTTTACGCGAAATGCGACTCAAACTAAGAATGTATACATTCATGTCTAATTGCTTACTATAAGACTGAATCAAACTGCGTCGGTTTGTATTCAAAATAAACTTCTCTCTCTTATTTTATGTCTTCGGACAATTTATATTTTGACTCCCTTAATTATGATATTAGTCTCACTTCTCTAATTGGTTTTACACTATCCCAAAATTTAAACACCTACCATTTTTCGGATAAAAATATACACACTTGTCATAAAATTCAAGCTTTAAATGTCAAACTGGGTTTGGCTAATGGCTAACGATATTGCAAGTTAACCACAATCGTCATTTGTTCAAAGAACAAATTACAGTCGTCGACTGCCTATACGTTGATTTAATATGAGACTTATTCTGTAGCAAATTTTGAGCAAAGCTGGGCCCTATTCCCTTGACCCAAAAATTTAGTTTTTATTCAAATCCCTCCTCAACCTGTCCATGGGGAAGTGTAGCGGTTCATGATCTTGAGATGCAACCTACATGTGAGAAATGTAATAGTTGACGGGATGATGTGAGATCAATGACCATAGCTAAAGATGAAATTTAAGAAACGTTAAAGTTGAGAAGACAATATGAAATGGAAACACATTTAAGGGGGCCATTGTGTAATTTTTCCTTCGTCTTCTCCTTCTTGGCTTCTTTTGCCAGGGGAAGAGCCAAATAACCACCGGTCATGAGTAAAGAAGTGAGATTTATTTTGTTAATTTATAAATTTATTGAATAGTATCACCTCTATAACACGCCATTATACAGAAAATATTTACTCCGGATGAGTGAGAGAGAGGTGAAGTCCAGCCCAAACCAACTTTTGCAAGTTAAAAGAGGAAAAAGTTACTCCAGTGGTGCGGTTGATGTGCTTCTGTTACTAAGCACTTCCATCCTTTTGCTTTATGAATTTGAAGTGGAATCATCTTACTTTATAAAAAGCAATTGAATTCCTAACTACGTGCACTTTCTCCTGATCGTGTATGAATGAATAGTAAGTACTGATCCATGTTCCATCAGTTTAGTTAAAAGTCAATTAACCAACCATGCTTTCTCTGACACTCTGTCTAAATAATAATTGCTGCATCATTTTACCTAATAATCAGCTGCTCACTTGCCCCCTTCTGCTCATTATCACAATTCCTCTTATTAAACTTCACTGTAACTTCTTTTTGGCCGTTGCCACTGGAGTTCGTAAAATTCAACTCGAGTTCACGACAGATTTGACTCAACTCGAGTTCATAAAATTCAGCTTAATTATTAATCATAATAAAACATATTCTAATGGTTAGAAACTAGTCTGACAATAAAGTTGTAGGTTCGAATATGGGATAATCACTTTGCAAAACATGTTGAAAGTCGGGTATTTGCACAATCAATGCCCCACTACACGGAACCAAATTGGGTAGGTACTTTTCAAAACAGATCTTGTGTCGACAGTATAATTGTTTCGTTGCAATATAAATTTGAATCACAAAAATAATATATTTGTATATAATGTAAAACAACCTATAACTAATCATTCGTTGACTCTCCAGTAATGGAAGACTCGTGCACTAGATTGTTTTATATTTTAAGCAATTTTGGTTTTATACCAATTGTACCAAGTACCAACTAGGGGTGGCAATTTTTGATACGACACGATAACCCGATACAAAACACGATACGAATAAATGGGTTTGGGTTGACTAAGTTTTTGACACGACCCGCGTATGACACGACCCGCCAACACGAAGTGTTAATGGGTTGTGTTCGGGTTTAACACGAATTGACCCGTCAACACGAAATTTTTAATTCGAAGGAGATTGTCTTGACATTTTCGTTACATGTATGAGTTTTTATGTTTTTATGACTTGTTTTTTCCATTACTTTTGATGTTTAATTTGGTTGTATGATGTACAATTAACATATTTAATTAGTATTATATAAATAAAATATTAATTATTTGTAACTGTTTATCAAGTATTGACATAATTATTGTATAAAAAAGATATTATTACTCATTATTGTTATTATTATTATTATTAAGTTAATTTTTAGTTTGTAGAAAAAGTATGAAGAGAGATTCAATTAAGTAAAAATAAAATCTTAGCGTTAAATTTTTTATTCAAAGTTTATGTAGGTCAACACGAATATGAACACGAATACGACACGAAAATAAACAGGTCAACTCGACACGACACGAATAATTAAATGAGTTGGGTATGAGTTGACTAATGTTCGACACGACTGATGTTGGACACGACACGAACCCGACACAACACGACTCGATTGCCACCCCTAATACCAACGTTGTTTGGTACATTATTATCCATTTCAAATAGGAGGGTGGGTTGTCTGTTCTCCAGCCTCATTAGGTTGGGTTCTAAGGTGAGAGGTGTCCTCAATTCATCCTGAGTCAAACCCCAAAACTAGGAACAATTTTGAGCTAGCTACATTAGGCACCACCGATGGGCTTGGCCCAACTTCTTCTAGACGAGGTTGAGAATTACAAGGGCAAGGTCAAACAACCCTTTTTAAATAAACCAGAGTATTATGCCCATCTAATAGGTAAATGTTTTTATTTTTTGATCCAATAATATGGAAATGTTCAAAAAGGAATATTTTACTAGATTTTAATATGGGAACTTAATGTAAAACCTCATCAATTACAATTGTTCGACTAAAAGCGAGTCCCAATGTCCCCCTACATTAGGATCTATTGCAAATCATTAGAAATAATGTCGTGATTTACGTTAAGTACTTGGGTGAAATTTAAAAATAAAAAAAAGTTGCGTAAAAAGTACCTAAAATAATAATTAAAGGGGTTATTATGTTCAACCTTTAGTTGAAATCTAATTAAATCTTTGATTGGAATTTTTATGTTGTTTTGAAAATGTTAAGGAATTGATGATCCTGTTGTTAAAGATACTTATGCGTATCAATGTGATTTACTCAAACTCGTATGCATTGCAATTAGACAGCATATATATAAATATATTGGCCATACCACACCACCCCACAGATGGGTCAACCGATTTTTCAGCGTAAATATGAGCCATTTATTATTTTCAACAATCCGAATTACTTTAGGCCATGAGAGGGGCAGGAACACAGCACATGTTGAGGACCAGAGGACTCCAACGCCATGATAGTGTTTTGCCAACTCCAGCAAACATACAAGTACATGATGTAATAGAATTATTGAAATCCTAATCAGAAATAACCAAGTGGGGTGGTTTAATGAGGTATCTGTCAAACTTCTCACATTAATATTAGAAGTTTGAGTCTTGGAGTATACATTGAAATTTGGTGATTAACCACTATATTAACTTATCTAGGATTCGTTTTCAAGAGTAGTAACGGGTATAGTAAGGAGTCTTATGATTCTACTAATAAACGAATTACATTCGAATGAGACATATATTAACTCATTTATTACCTATTTAATTTTTTAAATAAAATTAATATAATAATAAATTAATTAATCAAAATTTTTTAGTTAAAATAATATATATACATTCTAAATAATTAGAACCTATCAATTAATCTATATTTATACTACTTCTAAAAGTCACTATAGTTGAAAAACTTTTGATTGACTAAATTAGCCTTAGCAAAATAAATAATTACAATACTATCTATTTAAGTTAATGACTTCATTAATATTTTGTGGAATGGTGATGGTTACAAATTATTTGGGTGTTTGTTGAGCTCCGATTATTCTTTTCAGAAGGTCAATGGCCTCTCTTCATGAAGCATCATTTTTTCTCCTTCTCCAAATAATGGAGGTATAATTGCAATAATTTATAGGGTTTTCAATAATCTTTTCGTTTACCAAATTTTAATTTAGATGGAGAACCAAAGTAATTGCTCCTGAAATGCACATGGAATCATCACTTCTAAAACTCAAACTTTATTCTGATTTTGTTTCTCTTCTGCATTGATTGACTCTTTTCATCCTCTTTGGACTCTGCAGCATAGCAGTATGTGAAACCTGCAATTTGTTTTCTTTGTGACTAATCAGTTGTAAGCATGGTTTTTTATGAAGGTGTCTATTGATCAAAGACCCATATTTCCAACAAGGTACTAATCTCATTGAGCAGTTTGTTGGTGGTTATGGGCATTTTTTCTATCATTTTTCATAGAGTTCTATTTTTCGTAGATCACAATGCTTTTGCATCTGGGAGGCAAAGAAACCCATTATAATAAGTTTGATTTGGCAGATTGGTTAAAGTGCATATAGATTAATTTGCACTTGGAGTTTTGTATGATTGGGTCAAATAGGTTTTGGTGTACTGAAACATGCAAATATCATTTGCACACACAGCAAAATTGAATGGGCTGATGGAATACGAATGAACATATTGGTTGAAGTGTTTGACAGTTGTCCCCTTTCTTCTATTTTTCTCCTCTAAACTTTGTGTTGGTTCTTCTATTCATAGTATTATTCTACATCTATCTGTTGAATGCATGTTATGAAACCAAATCAATTTCTATCCCATTGTAAAAACTTGTTTGTGGACATCTATTGTGGATATTGAAGTCGTAATGAAGTCAATACGAAATTTCTAAACAATTTGAAATAGGAATACTTCTTTCCAAACAACAATCTAATTATGGTTATACATGTCAGTAACAGAGTTGGGCATTATTAGAGTACGCTTGGTCCATGGCGACCTATTTTGGGTAGCTTTTCCTATGCAAGTTTATTGTAACAGTATTACGACGAGTAATGTTAGCTAATCAAAAAATAGTGATCCTGAAATAATATTATAATAAAAAAAATCTTAATATATGTAAATGTGGGATCAACACTACCATTATATACCAATGAGTTTAGCGATGCAACCACTTCATCAAATGGATTTAAAAAAAAAAATTAGTTGGCCAGTGAAAACTTCTCACACTTTGTTCTTTTCTTTTCTTTTTGTGTATTATATACCTTAAGTTATTTTACAATTTTATAAGACTGATTGGTTTTAATTGGATTTGCCTATATGCAAACCTACGCAGATTAAATATTGAGATAATTTGGTCAGTTAAAAGGTTTTTTTTTTTTTTTGCGTGATTGAGAAATGAAATGGTGGTATGGATATAAAATAATAGATAAAGATAGTTATATTTATAATTTTATTGTTGTTTGGAGAATTTATGGGTCCAAGTCTATATTTTTTTTTTTTAACAACAGGGTGTCTAGACTTACGTTGACTATCCCCTTAAGTTTAACAAAAATTTAATAAGATAGGTTGAATATAATCTTATTTGCCTATTTTCATTTTTTATAATTTGATATGGTATATGACATTCAGTTGCTTCTCTTTTAGCTCAATTTTTTTTTGGATTATTGCACAAGATATGAAATTTTACTTTTAGTATAAGAAGGGTCTGGTAAAATTTCTAGGCCAAATAAAATAATATATATATATATATCAGTAATTGAGAAAAAAATTTAATTTCATTTTTTATGCTCAATCAATTATACAAAGTCAATCCTATCCTAACCCATCTTTTGATTTTAACTTCCATATTTCTTCGACATCATATTAAATCACAAAATCTAGAACTCATATTAGATCCCTTAACTTGCAAATCCTTTTCAATTCATAAAATATTGATCTCATAGGTTCTTAATTGCATATAAGTTATTGTGTCTATCTTCACCCTTGAGTTATTAATTTTTTAAAATTGAATATTTCACTTTTGACTACTGAATTCATAAAAAGTATAATTTAGCCACCATCAAACCACATTATATAAAGCACGCACATACAAATTTTAAAAAAATGTTAATTATAAAATTTTTTAGTTTATTTGTGGGTATAAAGTTTTTGTCCTACCAAATGGTCCGCGTACCAACTAGTTTGAAAAAAATAACAAAAAATATTCAACACAATCCATATGAAACATTAGTAGTCTAATTATCATTTGAATTCCACAAATGTAATCGTTATTTAAATTGCATACCTCCGAGACTCGAACACTTACAATAGGCCTCAACTACAGCCCACTGTACTAGCCAGAAAACATTGGAATAGATTTGGTAGGGTGCGCCGGGCTAAGGCAGTAGTGCAACGCCCAAGCGACGCTTGAAGGGCCCAGCAGCAAGCTACTGTAGCGGACCTTCCCCTTAAAAAATTAATTTAATATCGTGTGAGTCATTGACTCACGTATCAGATATTAAACTGATAAGAATAGATACTACACTTGATCTTAGCCAAAAGGCCGAGAAAGGTATGAATAATTTAGTCTTGGAACGTTGCTTTTATAGTCCACTGTGCTCTCCGCTTTTTCTCTCAGTTTCGATGTGGGATTGAAGAAACACCGCCTCAAAGGCTCCGAGTGGATACTATGCAGATCTTCAAAACCGATTTGCCTGACCTTTTCTTTGATCCCCTTAACTTCCTTCTGAAGCTCTTATTTATGGAATCGTTCAAGGATTAGTGAACTACACAATATAAATCACAATCAAACTACCGTTACGACCGATGCTCGATATATACGATCAGACAGGGGCACCCATAATCAGCCTATCCATCCACCTTTTGATAAAAAATTATGGTCATTTCGCATCCTAATCCTCAGGGCAAGGAAGAGAAATACTGTTTTTGTACATCTTCATTGTCCTCTTCTCCAATGCTGGCTGTCTGCAATACACAGCAGCAAATTTGTGGCGAAAATAATTATCTTTCTGTGGGGGTGATTTGCAGAGAAAATTTAACCCCTCAGTCCTAAGAAAGAAACAATTGTAAACCATTCAGGTGCATCACATGATTTTGATTACAGAAAATGGCACTTGGGACTTGCATTTTTTGTCGATACGAAGCCAAGAAAATTAAATGGCATGATCTGTAAAAACAAATTGCTACCTTGTCTAAGGACATAGATTCACAGCAGAGGGGGATGAAGAGGAAATCTGATAAAAAAAAAAACCAATCATGATGAACTTTCTAAGGTATTAGTCTTCGAGATCCAGTTGAATTTTCCTAGTATTCGGGTCATACAGATGGGTTCAAGATTTACAAAACTCCTAATCAGTAGCATGCATTGTTAGAAGAGAAAACTGGTCATAGGACTAATGGCCTCTGGCTTTTTGCTTGTGCAGTTTAATGATATGTGTTGTTTCTTGAACATAGGATGCTAATTCCTGAAACAACTTTGGAACTAGATGCAACCTAATGAATATGAGAACAGAGTAATTAAATTAGACCGAGTTAGGCAGGTTTGGATGAGGTGTAAATGGATGCGAGTGGTAAATGGGTTGACTCATTAAATGGGTTATTTTAGAGTGAGATATATTAATCTGTTTACCACTCATTTACCCAGATAAATAAAATTAATATAATAATAAATTAATAATTATTCAAATTTTTTTAGTTAGAATATTATATATCTATATAATAAAGATAGCTCATAACTTGAATTTTATCTCCTAAACATTTTACTCCCCAAAAATATCATATCACTCATTTTTATCACATGCTTAATTATTTTTATTTCAAATATTATTCATACATGATAGTATACATATATTAAAAAAAATTATTGAATTACGTATTTTGAAAAATTATTATTTAATATAGTGATATAGATTTTTTTAGACATTCGAATTTTATATTTCATCGTACCTTTAAACACGAGTTATAACTAGTAATTTAATGATTCATGTTATGAAACTCGATTGCATGTATAGTAAATTAAAAAATTAATTTATATATATATATATATATATATATATATATATATATATAAGTTTAAAATATACATATACGAAATTACCCCTCCCATAAACACCGTACATGGAGGAAGTAGGATGTGGCGCTTGGTGGTCATGAAGGATGGCATGCAAAGCCATCATTACAGCTTTAGGTGTTCGTTGTGATTGTGTAAATCATCTGGAGCGGATGAGAACAAACAAAAACAAAGAGAGAGAGAATAAAGAGAAAGGTTGAAGAAGAAAACGATTTGGACTTTCGGGTTTTTGACATAGAACATCTCATGCTCCAAAATCAAATTGGTAATGCTCTATTTTTCACAAGGAGTTCATCAGTGTAGTTGAATTTAAGGTTCACGTGTAGAAGTATGAATTTGAGTATTAAGTTTAAAGTGGGTTTAATTCTTGAAATGGATCTTATAGAAAACGAGTCTTTCTTCTTTAATTGAGTCTTGGGTTGTGTTTTTTAGGTTGTTTTAGGATTGTTTGGCAGTAGTGTTAGGGGTTGTCGTAGTGTGTGATAATGGGATAAAAAAACCCTCATGGGTTTGAATCCTAAAAATTTGTTTTTTGATAAAAACTTGATTTAGCTCGGAAAAGGAGCTTAGGTCTACTTAATTTGGGGTCAAGGAATCCATTTTTGACCTCATAATTGAATTTATAGGTCATTTGAGGGGTGAAACGGATAGTTACGGGTTTGGCCATGTGTTAAAATTTTTATTTTTCTTAGACTTTGACCTAGTTTTTGGAAAGGTTTAAACTTAATCCAAAGCTTGAAACCTATGGGGATTCACAGAGGGGTCTGAGGTGAGGTAGTAGGCTTTGAAAACAGAGTAAATTGTGTACTGTGGAGTGAGAAATATATGTGAGAAGTAGGGTATTTGAAATAAAAAGTGGAGAACCTAGGATTGTTGTGGAGGAAGAAGATGAAGTGGACCGGATGACCACTGGACACCCCGATGGCGTGTCCATTGTCCGATCAACCTCTTGTAGGTGCCAAAATTTTTTGTAAGGTTCATGCAGAGGTGCCAGTAAAATTTCAAGATGATTCGATGGGCGAATCAAAATGAGGATTAAAATGATTGTTTTGGCCTCCAGAGCCAATTTGACCTAGTTTTTGGGTAATTTTGAAAAAATAAATTTTATTTTCATTCTTAGGTAGGTTAAATTTCATTAAAAATAATATCATTTTATTTTTAACTATTTCGGATCGAAAATAAGTATATGGTAAAGTTTTTTATTCTGGATCAGTTAAAACTTTTTAAATTCATTTTGAAATTATGTCTTACATTATTTATGAATATTTTTGTTATATTTTGAAACTTACGATTGGTTTTTGAATTTGGACTGAAAAACATGGATTCAAATTAAGATTTTGAGTGTGATAACGCACAGTGATCCCAAACGATGGATTTGACTATATAAAATGAGATACCAGATTCTTTTTAAACTAATTATAAGTGCACATAGGTTGAATTGCAGCAAGAGTTTACGTTCTAGTTTGAGGTTACAGAAGATGCTCATTGAGTTCATAAATGCTTGAGTAACCAGTTGGTTTTCGAACTTTAAATACTAAAGTTAAGTTGTGGTGAATATGAAACGTCACGAAATATATTCATATGCATTCATTTGCATCAGTTAAGTTATTTTTGAGTCGATACTCTTTATATTTATCCATGTGTTAACTGTTAGGATTAAAAGCTATTACTTCAATTAGGATAACCGTAAAGCAGTGAGGGTTATTCGGGAAATGTGAAGTATACTGCTTCATAATAATTAAAAACAAAAATATATGATATATCAAGTTATTCTCTTGTACGTGAGAAAATCAAGTTTGTCAAATTGATCTGAGTTGAATTGCTTAAACTATGGATCAAATGTGTTATTATGAAAAGCTTGTGATTTGAATATTATCCACTATGTCGAGTTTTTAATAGCTTGACATGACTTACATATTGTTGATTTAGACACTGCGCAGTTATGGTGAGACAGCTTGACATTGTTTAAATGTTGTAAATAGTCTGACATTGCTTATATGTTGTTGTTTGACTCGCTACTTATGTGGATATTTACTATTTTAATATATGAGGTTGATTTGGGTTTCAAAGTGAGTTGAGTTCACTTTGGTTGTGATTTGCGAATTATGAGTATATTTTAAGTAGAATTATATTTAATCCATATTTTTGTTATCTTTTTCTTTAATTATGATGTTTAGTACACTCAAGAACATTATTAGTTTCAGGATGTCAAAATCTAGAGTGGAGTCCACTTCTATACTAGCATGGTAGAGATGGAGAAAAATTAAAAAATCTAGTTTGTACATATTGTATAGGAGTGTTTATTTTTCCTATTGTTTAAAGGGATGAAACCCTACTTTTTTATTTTTTGTACAAACGACACCGTTGTGTATTCTGTTATATTTATAGCTTATCTCTTTTGGTGTTATTAGGTGACATTATTAATTTTAAATGCGTTAGTGCATTATAGACACATTTGTCACGCGTTGAATTATGATTTCATCTCTGGAAAACCAAAGAGGTCTCTCAAGATAGGGTGTGACACATGTTGAGTAATCCATTTAATAAACAAATCATATTCAATTTGTAGATTTCACCGATTTAATTAACAAATCATATAGGATTGAATGGTTTTTCATACGAACCTAATGACTCATAGTTACTAGATGCCTTATTGGTGGAATTGGGGCGTATGAAACAAATGTCTATGGACTAGATGATTTTTCACAAGTATGCTCTCATGATTTAGATGACTCATAGTTGTGAATGCCTATTGGTGGAATTGGTGCATTACATCTTTGGGCGTGTATCAAGCCTCGATGCTTAATTTTATTTTATTTTTTGTATTTTTTTCTTTTAATCTCAATTTATATTTAACAAGAGAAAATAAAAATGGGAGTCGTATTCAAACTAGCCTACAGCACTAAAAAAACTGGTACCTTAAAGGATGACCCAAAATGCAATAAAACAAGAAGAAAGAAAAACAAAGGCATAATTAATCCTAGTTTTTATCTAGTGTGATGCATTGAAATATTTTTAGATTTCATTTTATCGTCTTCACTCATCTCCATAATTTAAATATTTAGAAAAGTAATAAAGGGATAATCATGGGAAATTATAAAAAAAATGTGTGAAGTTAGATGAATGTAATGTTTTAAAACCCGTTCGGCCCGTTGGGTTGACCCATGAACCGGTACCTAAACGGGATCAGTTTAAGAATCAAACCGTTTGTGCATCAAACCCGAATAAACCCATTGAATCGGATAAAAAACTGCTGAACTTTTCAACCCGGGCGAGTTAAACCAAATCGGACAATTCATTTAGTTTAGTATAAATAACTGAGTTTTGCCCCTATTTGGCATTTTGCCCTAAATCGTCTTCACCTCTACCTTATGAACGACAGTTATCTCCGATGTGAGTTCCCAACTCTGCATCTTCGTCTTCGACTCTGCCTCCTGGAGTCCTTTGCACATAGTGAAGAGTACTAGGTTTAAGAGATTTATTGACAGGTTTGATCAGCTTGGAGGTTTCTTAAATGGAGAATCAGGGTTTGTTTTTGTGATGAAAACGACATTGATTCAGTTGGTTTCTCTTCTTCTTCTTCTTCTTCGAGCTTCTAACACGAAGACCTCTATTTTTGCTCTACTACTTTATTTTTGCATCACCTCTCTTTCTCTCTTTCTGCCCCTCTAAAATTTCTGCAATCAAGGATTATAATTGGTGGTAGAGATTACTTTTACTCCTGTATTGTGGTTTCAACAGGTAATTGTTGTTACTTTTACTCCTTTATTGTGTTCATAATTTTATCTCATTTTCTTTGTTTGATTTTTTTTTCGTCTGTGCCTCTGCCTCCTAGATTGAAGAGAAAGAAATACAGTCTCTTACTCTCTCATTCTCGTAATTTCAATATCAATCTTGATCGAAGTGAAAGAAAAGCCAAAATGACTCGATCGATCAGAGCTCCATCAAGCATCGACGACTACAACAAGTACACACACTCTCTCTCTATCTCTCTCTGACTCTATGCTATATCTAATTTTTTGTTTAAATTTTTGGTGTAAAATATTGAAATATATATTGAATCTTGATTAATAATGTTATATTTTATACTGAAGTTTTGATTTCTTATACATTGATTGACTTTGAACTTTGAAAAGTGCAAATTACATGAATTATACTTGGATTGATGCATAGCAGCAGAATTGGAGTTAGAATTAGAGCTTTGAATTGAAATAGATAGTATTTTTTCTCTATTGAACTTTATAAGTTGTATTGAAAATTGAATGTATTAGATATATGTTTGATGATTTTTTCTCCTACTTGACTTTATATGTTTAATGCTATTTTCACATAATTATTGTGATTTTTTAGCTTATTTATTAGTATTTATAATTTTTTTTTATATTACTTTACTGGTCTGATTAGTGACCCAACGGTCGAACCAGTGACCCATTGACTCGATCCTTTTGCCGAGTTGATGTTCG